>JAGDQP010039233.1:3174-17822 GCA_022664845.1 Lepisma saccharinum | reverse complement strand
GAGGCCTTCATCCAGCAGTGGATAGAAAACGGCTAAATATTATATATATATAATAGAGAGAGAATTGTCAAAGCCTCACTTTCCTTTTTAAAAAAAGCATTGCACAGTACGGTATTGAATATATCCTATGGAAATAAGTTTTGATGTTCAGTCAGTGAGTCACCAACCTGTTCTCTTCTACGCCATTGCGCTCGGGAATTCTTCGTCTGGAACTGCGCTCCGAACTTGGATACCCTCTCCCGGCATGCCCACACCTGCCAACAACCGCATTATCTTTTTCCCTTTGTGTACAATATGTGGCTAGCTAATGCAACTGCAGTATACGGTATATATAATCTTAAAATACCTAGGTACACTGTAAAAACAGTAACTCTGAACTGCGAATACAAAATTCAAATTTTGTACTCCCAATTTTGAGACAGTGACGAACCCTGGATTTGGTTTAGAGGGGTGGTTCTATACCTCCTAGTTATTGGGAGGGAACATGTTAATAGAAACAAAAACGAAGGTAAAATATGAAGCCCGTCACTGAATCTTAAAAATTGGGAGTATATTATACATTTTTCAGAGGCAGTGACAGATCCAGAGATTCAAAGTTTACCTTCGTTTTTGTTTCTATTAATCTGTTCTCCCCCATGCGATGGGAGGCAAATAACCGCCCCTCTAAACCCAACCCTGGGTTCGCCACTGCCTCTCAAAAATTGGGAGTAAAAAATTGGAATTTTGTACTCCCAATTCAGATGTACAGTTTTTACAGTGTACAGCTAAGGAACAATTTGCACTCTATACTGCAGGGTGAATGTTAATAAAAAAAAAGTTCAGAATTATAAACCCAATTTCGTAAAGAAAATGTGGAAAAATCCATCTCATCTACACTGAAATTCATTCACCTACTGTTCTCTGTACGTATGCTTCAGTAACTTATTTAAAAAAGAACGTTCCGGAAATACCGCATCACTCATTCATTATTTTTTTTCCTCATAGAAAGACTCACAAGAAGTTAATTTGTCTTACGACTTATGTATATACAAACCATGTAGCACACTGTGTCACGGGAGTGTTTGGATACACCCAGCATTAGTCGACACACATTTTATATCCGTAAACAAAATCGTAACAACGCAAAAATAATATGCTATTGGTGCTATTTTGTTTAAATTGATTTTTGGTTTCATAATATTTATTTCTGAAGAATACGTGTGTTATAAAAAAGTATACATCTTCCAGACCTTTTATTTTATCGAATAACTGTCTCACCAGTATATTAGTTAACCTTATTTAAAAAATAGTATCCAACTAAATGAAACAACTTAAAAAAGCGCACTTCATGAATGTAAATTAGTTTGTGTAATGTTGTATAGAAATGAGAGATATAGCTGAAAGTCCCGTACCAAGCGTCTGTAGCTGGCAATAATGCCATCCCGATTGAATTTTTTAGGGCTTTTCCTCAGCCACGCTAGGCAAATTGCAGAATACTGCCTTTAAACTAGGACCTTGTCGATTTTCTTGTAACATCCTCTTGTCTAATCTATCCCAACCTGAGCTAAAAGGAACGAAACAGAAAATCTCGCTTGTTGTTGCGGGCAGAGCTGAAACCGGGTCACTCTTGGTGATCTAGCTTGATCCGGACGTTAAGGTGACCCAACGACCCGCTCCAAAACCTGACTTGAATGACCCGCTGACTCCATTGATCCTATCTTGACCCAAATATCCATCCAAATGATCCTGCAACCCAATGATCGAATATTGACTAACGATTTAGATCACACGACTACCTTAGTCGGAGGGTATTTGCACACGCCTGGACGAATTTTTGGTCTTTCCGAGAATATGAGACTATTTCCATATCTTATTACTTTGGTAGGAACTTTTCGGCGTTCGAATTTTTCGTACTCTAGGGGTAAACATCGTGTCTTGATCATCCCCTTAAAAGAAACACTGTTTAAACGCGGCAGTGTATAATAAGGAAATAATAAAAGCTCTGTCCCAGGTCTCAAGTATAGGCCCGGTGACCCGTCGATCCGGTCTAAAACTTGACCCAATTATGACGCTGATCCGTTTCATCTCTGGTTGCGGGAGGAAATGAAACAATTATATCACCGTATTTATCCATTTTCCATCCAAGGTTGGATTAAGGTCTCCTCTATTATTGTCCACAAATCTCGCTCAGCTGTTGTCTTCATTAGCTTTTCAGAACCCCCTGTTTTCATCTATTCATCTTGAATTAGGTCGTCTTTTATCTGGGAATCTAATGGAGAATATTTGTCGTCCATCTTCCATCTGTTCGTCTAGCTATGTGGCTGGTCCATCTCCATTTCATCTTCTTCGTAATCTTCATCACATTTTCCACCTTTGTTTGAAAGCGAATACATTCATTTGTCTTCCTGTCCTTCCTAGTCATTATTGGCATGCATATGCCTATTGCTCTTTCTGAAACTCTCAGTCTTTGAGTAGTTTGCACATTCAATGCCCACGTCACACTGATCAATATGATCATACACTTTACGCTTAAGACATTTCAACTTACTTTTTTAAATTAATTTCAGCCTTCCAAATGAGCATGATGGCGTTTTACATTATATTTAAAATAAATATCTTCGTATTCAATGTTTTCAGCTGTCCTAGGTAAACATATTCATCAACTGCGACAATCTTCTCTCCGTTAATCTCTCGTTTGAGCGTGCTGGGTGTACATTACTTTTGTTTTACTTAAGTTCAAATAATGTTCTATTTTATTATTAATCAATTCTTCCAGAACCTTTCGAACACTTCGTTTAGAGCCGCAGAAAATAATTTTGGAGAATTTCATTCTGCCTGCCTCACTTCATATCGAACCTTGAATTTGTCACTTCCTTGAGGTAGTCTAATGACAGATGTGGCATTCGAGTATACGTTTTGTAGCAATTCAATGTACACATCTTTGATGCCTTGATGCTCAAAATGATTCAAGTATTACTGAAAAAAAATGAATGAAAGTATCTCTCAAAATCTATTAATCATAGCGCATTCTTTCATTCTTTGTCTCCTTTCTTGTGTACCCCTTGCCAGTCATTATAGGGAGACACGAAACAACCATTTACTCCTGTTAGGATGGCAACAGTTTTTTTTCCTAAGTTCTTCAATTTGAATCCACACAGAAAAGTGTAATAATTACGCATTCTATAATTTCTTGATCACTTCTTTTGCTGTGAATTGTTCTGCAGCTATATACAAAGTATATTGAATTAGTATGCGCGTCATTTGATCACATTTTATAACCATATAGCTTATGCGAACACTTTTATTTTGCTATATACACACTTTGTGAGCAAAGAACTTTGATACTACTATACTCTATGTTTCACAGAATGTCAGATCGAACTAAATTCTAAGACCTTAATTAATGGGACTTTTATATTTCTTATACATAGCATGGATGATATAGTTGCCTAGTTTTGGAGAAGGAAAAATAATGGATAGAATAGAATGAACCCTGCTCACAGCGGACATTCTAATAATGATCTTGAAGTTGATTGTATCCTGCATGATCAAATCATCGTTCTTCAATCAACTTTCTCAATATTCACCTTAATCTGCCGCTTGTTCATTACAGAATTTTAATGTTATGTTAGGATAGCAGTTAATTTATCATTAGTGTTCTTCCAAAAGCAGCAGGTCCTTCAAAGACACTTCCATTCATCCCGATTTTCCGCTCTCCTTTTTGTCCCAGCATACGATTTATCTTCCTTAATACCGTCAAGGAGTTGGATTCGCCTCCCACTCAACCTTACCTTCAATCGCATCCCTTAATATGCAGTCTCTGCGCAGCCTACGCAGTAACAAGTTTATTTTTTCTTCTTTCATGTACCCAGTATTGTTGTTTATCGCTTACTCTCTTCAGCACTGCCATATTACGAATCTTCTATTTCTTACTGATTTTTCTGTTCTTCTCTATATTTAAAGCTATTTCCATGTTTTTCGTAGCTCCTTGTTGATTACACCGGGGCTGAAATCAGCTTTTGGTGATCTGATGACCCGACCTGGCCTAGTCCGAGACTTGAGCCGAATGGCCCGATTGACCCGGTGACAGGGTTTGACTCGATATTTTCCGGTCTTGTTCCTGTGGTTTCAGTGACATTCCTTATTTAAAAAGTGATACAGGAACTTCATTTTTGAGAGTTTTAAAATATTTTTATGTTTGTAGCTATCCTATTTAAGGCATTTTCCTCCTGGGCGATGAAAAGTGAAAGGAATAAACTGTGCTTTTCAGTTAGATACACGTAAGTGACTAACGAGCGAACCATAGCGAACAAAAGTTTTTTCCAACCGCTTTAGTCGCTGGCAGAGCGCTCGAAGAAAAAATTAGTTTTATATATATATATAATAAATCACATCCATATTCAATTCACTAGTGGATGAGGCCTCTCCCCGAAGGGAGGAGTTAGTCTACTACTCCCACGCTGACCAGACGGGTTGGGAGAGGAGAGCCGAAGCTATCATTGTGATCGCCACTGTCTTTTACTCACAGCACCTCCCATATTTGTACTCACGATGCTGGGTCAACACCGAAATTTTTTAGCTCCCACCGGGAATTGAACCCGGGACCGCTAGCACTGAAGTCGAGCGCGCTACCGACTAGGCTACGCAGGAGCTCATATATATAATTTCGGTGTTGACCCAGCATTGTGAGGACAATTGGGGAGCTGCTGTGAATAAAAGACAATGGCGGATCACAGTGAGAGCTTCGGCATTCTTCTCCCAAGCCGTCTAGTCATCGTTGGAGCAGTAGACTAACTCCTCCCTTCGGGGAGAGGCCTCACCCACTAGTGGATTAAATATGGCTGTGATTTATTATATATATATGGAATTATATGCTGCTTCGCTCACGTCGTCGCCCACGTGGGACAGAAACGACTCTTCAGTCGGATCGCTACATATTTCGCCTTGCTCGCAACTGATCGTCCACGCAACAAATTGTCTATGAAAGCAGGAGGACGGGGATATTTTGTTCTTCGGGGATATAAGATTATTTCTAATTGTATTACTATTGTTAGGAACTTTTCAGCGTCGTATTTTTTCTCATCTGGGGCGTAACATCCCTGGTCCCGATCTCCATTGATATATAATATATATATATATATTTGAACGCAACAGTGTTTAATAACGAATAAATTAAAAACTCTACAGGTCGATCCGCAGATTCTTCTTCTTATCTATCAATGGTTCACAGTTCTTTTTTTACCAAACTTTGCAGAAGAATAAGGGGCATAAGGAAACGTCCAGAAATCTCGATTAAAATTGCTTTAGTCTATAGAAACGGACTCAGTGACCAAACACCTGAGTCATAAGAATATATCATGTAGTATGATTTAAGCCTGAAAACATCCGTTTATTTGTGAAAACACTTAAAAGAATGAAAAGCAAATACACATTAATGGATACTTTACGCAATCATGAAATGTACTATCAGTTAAAGGGTAATCGTCGTTTCCCCATCTTAAAGTGGCCATCTTGAACCTAACTCGATTTTTAAATGCGAAGGAGATTGTGTTATATATCAATGAAAGGTAATGAGATGTGACATTAGTATGCGTAGTTGATTGAAAAGTCTGGAAATATTCTTTTCATTTTGAAACACTGCAAAAAATAGAAACGTAATATTGTACTTAATAAGTACCGAATAGATGGTGCCAATACTAAGGGGTGGCGACCACCGAGGTGTTATTACTAGAACCCGGATGTTAGACTAAATGTCTATTCTTAAGTGTTAGCTATATTATTAAGCGGGCTTAATTCAAGTTCATTTCTTGAAATTAGGGTAGCTTACACGCTTTTTCTTTGATCTCTGCACTTTTACATCTTTATACGTCAATGCCTATTTCCATGCTCTGAAACAAATCACAACTAAAATTTCACAATCTTTCTGTCTTTTTTCTTTTCGAAAAGTCTAAACGAGTATCCTTGCAAGTATTGAAGGTCGAAATTACCGGTATGTGAAAATCTGAGCTAATAGAGACTATTAAGTGGCGCAATGTACCTGCTATTCGTGTTGTTCGTAGTGACTGTATGAAACTGATAGCCAATACTTGTCGTGTGGTAACAGCGGATGTTGCACTGGCAGGGTTTGCATTGCACAATAAGTGTCCTATCGTTCTATACTTATATGTTAATATTTATTGAATGTTTATCAAAGAAGAACTGAATAAAATGGTTTTCTATGTATACGTCGGCATTTTACTTCTTTGTTAAAGTTTTCTACAGTGAATTTTTATTTAAATTAAAACAGGCTAACAAGGCTATTACCACACAGCAAGCGTTACAGTTTCAATGTTCTAACTAGGCATGGTACCGAGAACGAGACTAGTCTCGGTCTCGTCACGATTTCGAGACAATGACCGAGAACGAGACTAAGGTCCAGGAATCGAGACGATACCGCGACACTATGCATCGAGACTTACTCAATACGAGACCAAGACCGAGACTTATCCCTCGAGACGAAACCGAGACTTGCATCTCGAGACTATAAGCTTTATTTTCACAAATGTCGATAATATGAAATTAATGCTTTTGTTGATGTTGTTCCATACTAGAAGAAGTCTTGTGACAATTAGTTTCATTTTGATAACTTTTATTTAACATGTTATTTTGTAGTTTTAAAAATATGATTATAAGTCATATAAGTAGTTAAGTTATCAATGTCAAACCATTGTTTGTTACCTTTCAACAATAATATAAAGTGTTGGAGATTGATTAGGGGACGGATGAATACAGACATTTATTTTCTTCTCTGAATTTTCTTCCCCATACGGTCTTTTACTTCTGTTGACACTCTCCCATTTACAGTATATCAGCCTCTGATATACTGATACCGTCAAGACTGTAAAGCATACGTCAAGAAGCCAAACTGTCTAAGCTCTTTTCTTATACCATTTATTTATTATATTTTTTAAGAAGTGGAAAGATTTTTGCAATACTAACCTTACAAAAGATGGAGATAATATACAGTACACGCTCTTTTATACGTCGGGATCGCGGCCATGCTGGATAACCAATTTTGCCGGATAATCGAATGTCTATAATCTTAGCGGCCACAAAGTAGGAAACGCTAAACTTAAGTGAACGCTGACAATCACGACAAACTCCAAGCTTATGGAAACATGATTACAAGGGTCGTAAACATCACTGTATAAAGCGTGCGACACAGACGAACAGCAGATGACAAAGAAAATGGTATTTACAGACAAGCGCAATGGCGCGACGTTGCGGACAAGGTCAGTGAGCTCTCGAGCACAACCGGAAAAAGTCGAATGTAAATGGCTCGGCCGGTGCAGGATAATAGAGCGTACCGGTTTATAGAATGCTGGAGAAACGAGCGCCTACTGTATATGGAAACAAGTAAGTCGAAGCTCAGTGATGGAACACCTCAACTATCTTCTTAGCCCTGGTAGTTCCTGATTTGAAAGTTGTTGACAGACAGACGTATAGAGGGGATATAAGATTGTACGTACATAGTAATGCCTTAGACACAGCAATTTTTTTATCTATTAATATATGCTTTGCTAGGATTGTTGGAATGGCATTTTAATCTGATAACACGGCTTATTTGAAATACCAATGTGTTTATTTCAGTTTATAGGCCTAAGATTCGCAATACGCTTTTTTAAAGTATCGCCTACCGGGAACACCACTCGTTTCTTTTTGCTTTAATGCATGGACGTGCAGCTGTAATCTATACTTATGAATTGGTTCTTTTAATCACTCAAGAGTAGTATTGTAAATTAATTGATTCGTGTAGCTGCGGAGTTCCGTAAATACTATTTTCAATTTCTTTGTATTTGATTATTTCCTTGCACAAAAGTTCAAAATAAGTAAAAATTTTGTCACGTACTGTATACTGTTAAAGATTTTGTTAACGCTGCTAGGAATTTTCTGGGAGGTTTCTAAGAATTTTAGTATTTCATGTTGTTTCACTGTAATGGAGGAAAACTCAGAGACTTTTCGTATGATTATCTGTATATTTTTCGTTTTCAGTTCTGCACCTGCGCAGAATGAGAAAACTATTTCTTATCGTAGCTGTGCATGCAATGTTGATCAAGAGTTTGCTGTCGCCATTTTGTCAGTTCTTATTTCGGTAGAAATGAGAACATTTTGAGTGAATGGGAATTCCGAACCCAAATAACAATTACATAAATGATTAAAATGTTGCATAAGTCGTGGGATCAACTTTGTTGATATCTCGGGAATTCAGCCAACATAATTCTAACACTCTATACTGTTTTCTTTTAACTGGAAATTTAAACTTGTCAGTACGCTAGATTTTTCACTAAAGAACCCATGTTCAAATCTCCTTTAGACTTCTTCTTCGTGTTGCTCTCAACATTCCTGAGAACTGTATGACGGATACCTTTATTAGGCAAATTACTAAAAATTCCCAGGTAGCTATAGTTGCCTAGCTTTCCCCAGAAATGTTTCGGAAAATTTTTAACATTGTACATTCATTTATTTCTATAAATCTGGTAAAAAATTTCGACTGGAATGTAAATTTTTCATTTTTAACGTAACAGTTAGTCAATTTAATAATTTAGAAATAGCAAAGCTTAAATGATACGTATACCAATTTCGCAATTTATGGTATAACATGGATCCGTTCCCATAATATAAATTTTTTTATGTGTCTCACTTATTGGTAATCTATATATCCTAACTAGAGCTATATATTACTTTAAAGTTGTACTGTTTTTCTCCCTATTTCAGAATATTATTTCTAATCTAAACCCCAAATTATATGTAACAAACTATGTTAATTTCACATTAATATTCTTGTTCTTGTACTGAGATCCGAAAGCCTGCATACCCATCTCAAATAAGTCGAAAGACGGCGACATTTTAAAGTCTATCGTCTTTAGAGACTCTCGAGACAAGACCGAGACTAACGTATTGAGACGAGACTGAGGTTTACAATCGAGACCGAGACCAATACCAAGACCGGAATTTTCAGATCGAGACGAGATCAAGACAAGAATGTCCTAAAAATCGAGACGAGAACGAGACTGATGAAACTCTCGTCTCGATACTATCCATAGTTCTAACATCATCTTCCTCAGACGAAACACTAACCAACACTCTTTTTATTGAATCTCTGAATTTTTATTGGACTTTTCACTTTCTTTGTATAAACTTTAGTATCTAGAATATACGCGTGTATTCGAAATTTAGTGTACGCTACCTATTTTTTACGCTTTTAGCAATAAATACAGACATTTCATATTCCCGGTTTCCTTTCGACATAATGTGGCGACCTTGTTTAATACTACTTTCGTTTAATTTAGTATTTTAGTCATTTTAGAAGAAAGAAATATTCATAATATTGGTCTTGTGTTCGTCTCAGCCTATTATTTGATCTGTCTGGTATTTACTAATAGTAAAGGTTCGATGACAAAGGAAGAAATAGCTATTTAAACTTCTTTCAATTGTATCTCGATGTTAGCTTAAAAGCATAATAGAAACAAGAAAATTATTCCTCAATGCTATATAAAATCGTTACCTTAATAAAATGGTCTCTAGTTGGGTAACATATGTCGAAGAAAAAGCCTTTTTTGTGGTGTGTCATTTCATTTTTTTTTTCACCGTATGAATCAGTCATTATCATTCATTGTTTTGTTTTCCTTCAGATGACAGACACTTTTATCCATAGGCATGTGTGGCAATACAGTAAATCTGAAATGTACCCAAAAGAATTCTATCGTTCTGTTCTAAAAAGAAAAGTGAAAATCTAAGGAACAACGATATGAAAAACAGGTCTAGTATTAAAAAGGTAAAGATTTGTTGGACTAACGTTCATCAATGGATCCAGCAAGCCAGGCGACATCGGCATTTGGTCTGCGAAGGTGGGGCTGACGTCGGGTTTTGAAAAAACCGACAAGGAGACCATGTCGGCGGGCGGGTGTTGGGAGGGCTTACGCATCGGGGTCGGCATTTGGTTTCCTGGGGAAAACTCACCATGAATTTAGAAAATAATATATTTTGGGTACAGAGCACTTCTACTTCTCCTAAAAAGGAAATATTTACAGAAATGGCATACCCCTAGAAATTATTTCAAATGATACCAGTGTTCGATTTGCCGAGCGGATGCCAGGAATTTTCCTTGGTGCCTGAGGATTTCATTACCGGGTTCTGATTCCGAATATCATCCCGATCTGGGAAAAAATATTTGTATTTCCAGTGTTGTCCTCAATCATTCCAGGCAAATGCCGGGATCATATACCTGCAAACTAGGTCGTGCCTCCAACATGGTCTCCCGCACCCTATCTGGCCTGAGCATGAGATGCCTCAAAACCATAAAATAAATTCAAATACAAAACCAGAAGTTTGTTTTATAGCAGAATAGTGCTAAAGCACACATATCAAGCTTCATCGTACAATCTATCTTGCATTCTGTTCGTTGTTTAAACTCCACTTTACCATTTGAATATTTAGGATATGTATTTATAAACATTTCTCTACTTTGATTTGTAACTATTCTTGAGTTAGCTATGTAAATACAAACGTTTTGTCAACATCTGTCTCGTCAACTACTTCATTCATGACGGTGTGTTCAACTATTGCTATTATCGTATAGCTTTTCAATATTATTGTAAGATTAATTTCTATATTTCCTCCCTGTAAACATATACATAGTGCTATGCATAGGAAGTGTACAAAAAATGTCGGGAGTTTTTTTTATGAAGAAAAAATTTTTGTACACTTCTTGAGGCACGCTCACTTTTTGCTCACGATTACTTTTTAAAATATATCTTGCACATATTTTGCTTACAGCGTCCTCACTAGCTCCTCGGCATTAGTCTACCACAAATTAATCCTGAGTTCCATCCAGCGGTGGTGCCAGGATAAGAAGTCCAGGGACAGCTACAACGCTTTATTTGAAATACTAACTTGAGTTTGTGACATATGTAGATCTACTGGGTCTATGGTAGATTTTGGAGGATATATATATTGCTCATTTAAGGAATAATCAATAAATAGTATAAACTCATTTTAGGCGTGCGAGCGGAGCACTTAAAGTGTATACAAAGTTTACTTCCTTTTACAATGTATTATTGTACGAAATAAACACGAAAACTTCAAATACTGGAAGAAAAATCCACATATCGCACTCTTGTTCAAGTTGTGACCTCGGGGTGGTCGAGAGGTTAGCACGCTCGTTTTCTGTGCGTACTGGTTCAATTTCCGAGGTGTCCATTGAACGAAGTGGTTCTAGGATTGCCAACTCCAAAAACTATTTTGAAAAACGGGCAGTTCGATTTGTTGTATAATGAAGGAACCTCGAAACATTGGCGGATCCAGAGAGGAGCGGAGGTCGTCTTCTCAAGGATATTTGTTTTATGGCATTTCAACAATTTATCTCAAAGGAAGCTTGGATTTTTTTCCGGAAAAATCTCTGAAATATCGCATTCTGGTTCATGTTCCATGATAAAAGATAGCAATATGAGGGAGGGGAATATCGAAAAGGTCCCTAGTCTATTCCTTTGACCTACGACCCTCCCTTATGAAAATCCTGGATCCGTCCTGTATGTAAATGTACTATTCGTGAAAACAATGGAAAAACTTACAATAAATGAGCCCTCAGAATGAACACGGCAAGGTTTTGATCAAATCAAGCGGCTTCTTCACGCTCAAATAAGCTGATTCGAGCTTTGGAAATTGTGACTTCATTTACAGCAAAATTTTAAAATTCAACTTAAATGCCTTTTTTTCGGATACAGAGCCTATATCTCAAAACTGAGCACTAAGCATCTGTTTGAACTTGTAACCGGATACCGGGCAATTGTCCTAAACACTGACTGACGGGATTCCTACGTAATTCGGAGCCCACTTTACCAAAAACCGTAGGTCCCGTACTTAAAAGTTCGCCAGTTCGTTTAGGAACAATTCAATCAATCGCGTCAAATTGTGGGCGTAAGAATGTTTTTGAACTTCCCTGTAGATGTTATTGCTTGAATAAATTAAAGAAACAGCAAACAAGACGCAATTTTTTAGAAAAAATGTTAAAACTTAAAACTTGGATTCAACGCTAAACTGAAGTATTCGGAAATTGGTGGCCGAATTGTTTAATGCTCTGGCATTCTTCGAGAGCTTTCGGGTTCAGTTTCCTGGACAAGAGGCAGGTGTCAAAGAAAATATATATTGTAGTTCTGTGCATAATCAAATGGATTTTCCATTATGTCGGCAATATGGAACCCAATAAAAAACCTATACAAGCATTGCTTTTAAAATGAAATCGGATAACAATCTCGAAATTCAACAAATGCAAATTGTTATTAAAATCCGAACAAATAAATTGTATTGCCTATGATTCCAAAACATGATCGACCAGGGTTCAAAAATTCATTTCCACTAACCTGATCAGCTGATCAACATTGGTCACGTGGTGCAGCAGTTTCCCGCTCTTTTTCTGCTACGCATTGAACAACTGACACCTGTAACACTTCGTCAACAACTCAGAAGTGAAATGTCCTGCTTTCCACCCTGCTACATACCCTTATCTGTGACGTAATTTGTCGCCCAAGGTTAGCCTGCAGGTGGCAAAGGAAAGGGGCGTGCACTTGTCGCCTTCATGAATCACACCTAGAGTAGAGCTTGAAAAACACACTTTCAGTTTTTTTACATTGTTTCTCAGTGAAGCAGAAACAAATACATTCATCTTGAAGTAAAAAGCAGAACAATGTAAACATCATGGGAACACGGTTGTTTACTACAATATCTTTGTTACTCATTTTCTACTTTTGTGCCAATATTTAAATTAGCCGTCTTTGTACGCATCTTTGTTAGCAGGGAAAGCAAAATGTTAAGCTATAGGCCTACTTGGATTGTTAAAACGAGAATGGATTTTTATGAAGAATTTATAAATATATGAGATCAGAGGTGAGAAACTATGTAATTTATTACAAATATGTTTGAAATATTTTCTTCAACTTACAACAAATAACGATAAATTTCTCCAAATTGTCTACCTTTAATCGAAATGTCTTAAAACTGCCAGTCAAGATTAAAGGTGGGAATACAGTCGAGTAAATGTAAGTTCCTGACACTTGCATTCATAGAAAATGGCCGATGGATTTTGTTTCTAAACCCAAAATGTTAAAGAGCTTAGCAACATTGAAGCGAGTTTCGAAGTAATATGACCAAGTAAAATGTTTATTTTAATCTGCTTTGATACAGGGATGGTAACCGACATCAGATTTAGCTAAAAGGAACCAAATAAATTTAGTTTATGAAATTAACAGCCGCCGTGACCGGCACTCGATTTCTCAGTTGCCGGTTGGGTGGGGTATTTTTGTTGCCAGATAAGGGTCTAAGAAGGTATATATGATACAAATCCAATTCAAATTTTGCCAAATATTGTATATTCATAAAAAAAAACACATATCATAGTATACATATAATCATTATGAAGGCTTCCACAGGCCCAGCTATTACAGAATTTAACAATATTTGTATAACGTTAAAAAAAATCACTAAAGCATATTATGTTCTAACTAATAAGAACAAAGTTTCTGCTGTTACTAGAAAACAAACTTAGGAAATAACAGAAACTAATATTAGTCTATGCAGAGGAGTTACTCAGCTTTTCCAAATGTGGTTCTCTTTCTGTCCGGCTCAACCTTCCGCCGTGCTACTGTTTTATTGGACAAATATTGTTTTTCTTCTTTAAATTCTCTGTTCTCGAACTCGACAGGCATGGTTCAAGAAGCTTCTGTCTTACCTACAGTGAGAAAAAAAAATATTTGGACAAGTTGAACAAAGAAGGAAAACAGACTTACCACACGTAAAACGTGGCCCATTTCGAAATCTCTTGCCCGTTTATGATAATTTGGATACCTTAGATAGAATGCTATAGAAATAACTAGTATTCGATACACCTGTAAGGTAACAGGCAACAAAAGAGGAACAACTACGTAAATTCTTCGCAAAAACATATTTGGACGTAAATTCCTCGTATTTGGACAACTGCATACTACTCTCGAAATAAATGTTCTAGGTATATCCTTTTCTGTACAAGAGCACTCTGCGTGGTGTATTGAAGCAATCCACGCCGTGTCAGGCATAAAGAAGCAGCATGGGGAACAAAGTGAGTTAAACAACATTGGAACTGCTCATTTTAATTTCAAATTACGTGCGGAAGGTAAAAGGTACTGAGACATAACCAAGCTTGTTGGAAAGCCATGCTCTACCGTTCAGTACATCATAAAGAAACATAACACAGAACAATTATTGGGGATTCGTTCTGGTCAACTAAGGAAACTAACTGCCCGGAATGAAATCTAAATTCTTCACTCTTGGAACAAAACTCAAAGAATTAGTGATAAAGATTTGGCTACTTCACTTTCCTAGGATATGCAAGTTAATGTTATAGATGTGTAGATGTGAACAAGAAAATTGGGATTCAGAAGATGTGTAGCTAGAAACAAAGCACACATACCAGAAAAAGCAGAAGGAAGAAGTTCTAATTTTCCAAAAAATATATATATGAGTGCCTGGAATTTTGGAAAAGGTTTATTTCTTCTAGGATGAGACGAAGATAAACTTATATTGTAGTGATGGATATCAGGACGTGTGGCGAAAGAAGAATGAAGCTTTCAGATAGCAGAACATTGCTTCAACTGGTAAAA
>JAGDQP010039232.1:5813-16305 GCA_022664845.1 Lepisma saccharinum | reverse complement strand
TTGGCAGCCCGAATATAAGTTTGTATCTGCGGTAACACTATAGAGTTCATAAACTACAGTATTACTTATCCGTTACTGGCGACCAAGCTACTTGGTGTCACTGCTAACAACATATCGAAGAGACGAAAACGCTGAATTCAACAAAAAAATCTTTAGTTACAAATCCAGAAGAAAAGAGTATTAGACAGAGGACGACGGATGAAGGGAGACATAGAGAGAGATTGAGATAGAGATTGAGAGAGAGAGAGAGAGAGAGAGAGAGAGAGAGAGAGATTGGTATAGTAAGGATGTAGTTTCGGAAAGACAGGAAAAGAGGAGAAACCAATTTCGCCATTGAGTCCGCGGAATTACGTTCCGTTTCCGTCCTGACGTTGTATGCTTGGAATTCTTTGTGAGGAAAACCCCAACCCTCTGCAGCCTCTCACAGTGTTAGACTAAGGAAAGTCTTGTCTTTCGGAGACTCATATTGAGGGATTGGGACATCGAACACGAACTTGACACACACACAGCGAGACAGAGCGTGAATGAGAGATTTTTTTCTTTATTTTTTTAATCTTCAAGGTCCTTTTATCGATTCCCGGCTCAAGACGAAAGGAGTCGATGATCAGCACTGAAGCAGAAAAGCCTTAGCCATTAGGGCCAAGAACTGAAGAGGATCTAAAGGGAGGGACCCTGGCTTTGAAGTTACAACCAAACTAACCCCCTTTATCGATCCCCTTGGTCCCCAAGTTCCCCAAACAAGAGGGTTTTGAGGGGTAGGTGAAAGCGGTTTTGATAGAGGAAGTCTCTCGCTTAAAAGGAAATCCTTCAAAGCTGTAAGCAGAAAAAATGTATTGGAAGAGGAATATTAACAAAAAGAAAAAAAAAGAGCATCTGATTAAAATGTGGGCCAAATTACAGCCTGAGAAAAATGAAAAGTTGTAGAAATATATCATCCAGGATTTAAAATGGAATGTTATTCAGTCACAAATCTTGTTAGAATAGGCTTTCGGAGGAAGGAAGCTACTGTATTTGCACACACCCGAGCGTATTTTCGTTCTCTCCTAGTATATGAGACTAGTTTCACATGTTATTAAACTTATTACTTTTTATAGGAACTTTTCAGCGTCGTATTATTTCGTCCTCTGGGAGGAGAGGGTAACACTCCCGTTCCCGGTCACCCCTAAAAGGAACACTATCAGTAAGTCTTCGGGATTCTTGTAATCATCCAAAGATTACTTGATTTTGTAAAAGGTTACTAGCATTCTCTAAATAGGTCTCAGTCTGGTGAGCGTGGATGCTATAATTGTCTTTTTTTTTGTTAGATTTGATCCTATATGGATCTTTAACATAATATACTCCATTACATCATGTCAACAGCTTGGCTCAAAGCTCGAAATGAAAGATCTACAAAACTTCGCAATTAGAAACATTTGACCAACGGCTAGAGAAGTGTTATACTCTCAACTGGAAAGACCATTGTTAGTAAAATATGCATAATTTAAACTGTCAAACTATGGTACGGCATTATGAACAGAGCTGTAGTGGAGGTATATGCCGTATATCCTCTGATTAATATTACAGATTAGCGTATACTTTCTGCTACGATGCGTATACCTTCAACTTTCGTTACGTTCATCTATTTAATTTTGTAATGATTCCGGTGAGATTATTAGTCAAATACTTTTGGTTCCACTTGAACCGGAGCTAGTGCTGTTACCACCCATACAATTAATTTTATTTTATCTTGAACCGGAGCAAAATATTGAGACAGGGAAAAGGGTATAACTATATTATGCATGTCAGCATTTTATCGCCTTCAGACAACTTTGGCACAGGGCGAATGGATAATGATCGGATGAATTGGTGGAATGAAGACAGTGGGAGGAAACGGGAGAACCCCGAGAAAACTCACGCACACGGTTTCTCTCCACCACAAAGTCTACATGGAATGAACAGGAATCTAACCGACGATCCCAAGCACTAGAGGTGGGCGCTCTATAACTGAACCGCCGCTTGGAACCGCCGTGGCGCCTCTTAGCTTCTGAAGTCGACATACAGAATTGTAACTTATTTTTAACTGATATAGCTTTGTAGTTGTGCGAAAGTCTTAGCAATGTTCTTAATTTCTATATTATACATATCATATATTACCTCACTGGAATATAATCAAAGCATTTCGCATTTTGTTTTTAGAAATTAAATTATTCCATCCCTGTATTTAATGAAAACATGGCCTCCACTTAACGATTCATAAACTTAAGCGTATATCCTGTGAAATTTTTAGACTACAGTACTGATTATATCATCAATAAAATTTGAACGAAGAGGTAAAGCCTCTAAAGTAAACACTAATTTTAGTTAGGTGGTAATGCTTACTCTGTATTTTAAAACTATTTTCCTTTGAGGATTCTATTTTTGCCCTAAATGATAACAATTTTCTTTCGTACACTATCGTTTTGAAACATTTAAAATGTTTGTAAAAGTGGATGAAATCGCTGATCCATTAACTCCCGAATCAAGTACCGGTAACAGTAATCATGTAGAAAAGCTAGCTTTTACCGAGCTGCCATTAAGAAGATGTTCAATTATAGAAAGTAGAGAGGAGGATAGCCTACTTTAATTGTTGCTACAACTTAATGAGTTTATTAGCGGAGTACGGATAAAAGGAGAATTGAAGCGAAAAGGGGAAAAGAAGAGATGGATAAAGTAACGAATCAACAAGCAAGGAAGACATTTGCTGACGAATTAAATTCATACCAAAACATTCTTGTTTCAAATATAACTTCATTTCGGAAAATAAAAATATAGACTGAACTTTATATGTACGTTCATGGATCGTTACAACCAGTGAAGGTTAGGTTAGGTTAGGTTAGGTTTTATTAGGTTGATTAAAGTTAAACTAGTTACTTTAAGTACCCTGTAATTCGGTTTAATGATTGAATTTACTCAGAAGCTCCGAAATATAATAAATTTTAAAGACATTAAAACGTATGTCTATTGTGAATACACACCCGTTCTTTGAACATAATTTAATATGATGTAACATTAAATGTTCATTAATACTATGTGGTGACTATTTATTGAATTTTGAAAACCGTCAAGTGTTAGTTCTGAACAGGAATTTTGCCAGAATGTTTAGTTTAGAAGGTGTAAAGTCAAAATTGGGAGAGTGTAAGTTGAGTTTTGCATAGTTTCTATCGATCTTTGACCGTAAAAATAAATAAATAAAGATAGCAGTAAGCACTCAAGAATTTGGGGTTTGATACCCCTACAGGGGAGGGGGCTGTCAGAATCACTGCTTACTGATTTATGGATTTTCCATGTCTGAAACAAGAATTGTTGCATTGTTGTTTGAATTCTGCACGTTCTACTAATAACGAAATCCAACTGAGAACGTGGAAAGCTCATCCATACCGTTTCTTAAATATTGATTAAGAGTTTCTTTTTACAAAGTCTTGTAGTTCTAGGATCAAAACTATGTCTTCTTCCATTGATGTTTGAAATTTGTACGTAGCAAATGTATGCGAATACTTGGCTATCGTCAGAGATTTACACTATGTTGATGCCAAGTATCTCTTTAATTAAAAATAACATCACACAAGCATTTTAAAAGACCATGAAATGACTGTATGTTCTGACTGCAAAATGATCTTGTCCTGCGTTGCTGTAGCCAGAAGGAAAAATTGGCTATCACCTCTTGCACTTCAATCAGTTGTAGAAATTACTGTTACACAGACAGCGATGTGACAATTTGTCAAGAGGTTTCATACAAAACACTTTATTTACGGTATTTGGCATCGTTTGTGATTGGAATGTTGTTCCTCTTGGTATCAAATTACCTTTCTACATCTACTTCTCATTACGCCACTCCTACTTTTGGTTAATTTACTTTGACGACAGGTCAAGTAGTTCGCCCTATTTGCGTTGGTTATATCATCTAGTATAAAGAAATCTACTTAGCAAGTAGGTTTTTAGGTAGATTCTTGGCTTGTTTTCGTAGAAACCATTGATCGTTTTTACTTTCCCACGCCTTGGTTTAGAGACTAAACCAACATGTCCAGAAAATGCAATTTGCAAATATATATATACGCATTGTTCAATGTTTCAAAGAGATTAATTTATGATACTCAAAGGTCTACTTTGACCTGTTTCAACTGTCAAATATCCTTAGACAAATAATACAGACCACTTTTTTAAATTTCTTTTTAAAGGACAAAGAATTTATTTGTTCATCTATTGTAAACCGGAACTTATCAATTGCATTCTATGTCGTATTTTCTATATGAATATTGATGTATCAAGATCAGAAAGTGGAACGTTTAAGAGAAATTATTATGTTGGTCATTGATTTCTGGTTTCTTGTCCACCATTTCTCACAGACACTACTGCATTCCACTACATTCTAGTGGTGCAGGAATCATTAATTTTATATTAGCACTGGGGAGGCGGTGCGTCGTGGGTTTCAAACCTACTCACACTGAACTATGACTAAGGTTTACAGGATTTTCATGTTTATGAAGTGAAATCTCTGAAGGTGGCCAGGAAAACCATGACCGTAATATCTTTGCTAATAAGGAGATAATCTCGTTGAGAAAAATTTGTTTCGTACAGATATGTTGGAGTTAGATCACAATATATGGTAGTAAAAATTGTTAATCTTAATTAAATAGATGATTGTATACTGCTAATAAAGGATTTTTTAATAATATTGGACTTTTACGACAACTAAAGACTTTCCAGTTCGCCCATTAATTCCTTTTTCTTTTTACTGTTTCCGCTTAGGAGAAGAAAAGAGGTTTCCTTATTCAAGATACCATCCCAACTTTCTCCTCATTTGGCTGACAGAAAGTTCAGAAAAACGGCTAGCCAGGATATAAATCCAGAACTTCCCGCATACGAAACAAACTCAGTATCGTCGAGCGACCATAGTTGTTTCAAAAGTAAATATCATACTTAAAATGCAGACGTATTTCTGAAGCGGTTCCCGACCGAGCGTACATAGGTACAGCATTGGTTTCGCATTCAGAAGACCTTGGGATTCATCCCGGTGCCTGGCCATGCTGACTGAAGATTTCCTATATTCGTCTCATAATCACGGCAATGTAATGCTAGGATGTTACTGATAAAAAGGCCCTTGCCGACTTTCCCTACCTTCTCCCAGTCTGAGATAGTTACCTAAAGGTCATAAATAAGATTAAAAAATCCTTGGTGTCCATATTTGATAATTTCCACAAAAACGTAAAATAGAAAAAAAGTGGACATCAATAGTCGGCAGGTAGGAAAAGAGAAATACCCATTATTTTGGTTCAGTTTTAGATTGATGCATGACTACAGAAATGATGCCTGTGAATAGTCTGCGTTCATATTGGTTGCAAGTTTACGCTTCACGTTGCCACATCCTCTAACTTTTGTTCTTGTAAAAAATAACTCCATCAAGCCAAACAACTTCTTATACAATATTTTTCACACAAGTTTCTTCATTAATCGTCGACCGTTTACACTGTTAACACTTCTGCGACAATTTACTAGCTCCACCCTTTACATAGAGGCTTAACAAGGACTATAATTAGAAACGCCTTTGTATTCTCAAAAATAAACATTACAGCTGTTTAAGTAAGGAGATGAGATTAAGTATAAGTTAGCGTTAGAAAATAGGATAAGGTAACTTTCATAGCAGGCATGTGAAGTAATGTGTGCGTATTAGCGAGGGGAAGCATAGATTGTTTGTTTCCCTGCTAAGAAGCAAGAAGATTAATTGTGAGAAAAGTGTAGCTGTAGTAACGAGTAAAGATTATGGTTAAGGGCCCTCCAATTATTTTAAAAAACTAAGAGCACTTTTAAAATTTTTAGAACATAGAGCACTAGTTCTCACAAATACTGTGAAATATCATGGCGACTGATCTCGAGATTTTGTCCGTTGATGAGTGGTACGTTTTCAATGATTATGACGTCATTATTTAATTAAAGCCTTATTACTCATCAATGGACAGAATATCGAGATCGCTGCCCATTGTATTTCATAGTAATTTATAAGTACTAGAGCGCTATGTTCTAAAATTTTTGATAGTGCCCTTAGATTTTGAAATATTTCTGAATAGAAAAATGTTCAAAAAGGTGGAAGCGGGAGCGAAAAGGGTCCTTAATCCTTTTCGATCGCTTCTCTTTTATTTAAGAATTGGTTCATTCGATCTGTACTTAAGTATTATTTAACCCTATTTTCCTATTTGTTGATTTCGAATTCGAATTAAAAGATTTTAATTTGACGATCTGGTTCGTCAGATCCACCATGACGGCGTTATGTCATGTTTAGGAATACATTTTTTCTTGTAAATTTCTGATAGTGATTTTAGAACTTGGTTGCTGTGTATTGTTGAGTGCAACTAAATGTGTCGAATAAGTGAAGGGTTACAGTGATGTAGAAGTTTTTGGATATAACCTTATTTGGATATATTTTTATTTCATTTCTAAATTGTGTGTCAGTTTCATCCACATTGAGTTGCCTTGGTGTGAACGTTACTCCTGGAAGGCCTCAGTCGGGTACACACACATTATACACCAGCTATTTGTTTACAGTTGTTTTTGGTAAATCAATTGTATTTCTTATGTGCAAGACTTTGCTCAATGCTCATGTATGGAAGCGCAACCAGTAGATATTATAAAAAATATAAGACAATAATAATAAATAAAAATAAAATGACATTTCTAAAACGCAAGTTTGTTCGCGACTTGATTTATATGAAAGTTGAGTTATATTCCGTTTCACACTAATTTCCCAATTAGTAATAATATTTTGTTTAAAGTAAACTTTCGTTACTCTTTTGCAGTGCCTTTAAGATATCTAATTTTGTTTTCTGAATATTATTTTGTATAAATACTTTTGATCCACACTATATCAACCAAAGACATTCCAAATAATAAGAAATATATACCAAAGACTTTTAAGATATATAGTAAATTCTTTACCGAAATATGTAAAACCTCTTTGGAAGTGAGTCTAATTTACTTGTAAAGTCTATGTCTATGTACCTATATAACAGCGCAAGCTGAATGTAGTAATTAGAATAGAAGGAGACGCCCAGGCTGAAAAATTGTGTAGCTAAAAATGGCAGCCCGTCAATCTTGCAGTGCGGCCTTCCGCCATCTTGCGTTTGGAAGAAAACCACGAAATCCTTATTGTTTTATGTACATCATACAGATAATATTTACATGAATTTCTAAATATGATTTTATTACACTTACATTTGTTTATTAGGGAACGTTTAAGTTAATTCCAGCTGAGCGTGAATGGAAAATTCTAGAAGAATAAACACTGTACAATGAAAAATATCGATATATGTAGCAGTTAACTGTGTAAGACTGCTGATTACCAAGACTGAAAGATTCTCGAAAAAGCTGATAAGTAACACAGGATCTTTTTTTATATATACTTTATGTAAATGACAATAAAATCAGTAAGTACTGATGAAAAGACAAGGAAGTAATATTAAACACGTACTAAAAATTCACAATATCGCCTACAAAGCCATCCAACACCAAATCACCGTAGCTAAGATAGTAGACCGTTGACTTAGCAATCGGAAAGTTATGAGAACAATGCCAACGGCCGCCCATTCTGACCACTCAGGATTTTTTATCACACCATGCAAATAATGGATTGTAGTTTCCTCTCCGCTACCTTGAGTGAAAATTGCCTAAAGGCCATAAATAAATAAAAAGTCAAAAACCCGTCAAAATTTAATGTGATATTCTTTATCGATATTATTACGCAGAAGAAATATCCCGTGCATTTACTATGCCTACTTGGGTAGCTGCGAATGCGACAGACAGCTTTTTGTGTTCAAAATCCATCCAGGGTGTTGATGTTCCTCTTTTTTCTCTACTTCTCATTCAGACGAAGGTAATAACAAACCACCATAGGTCCATCTTGTCCAGAGGCCTTCCAAGTCATTAAATTTCCCGTCATTTATTACCTGCAATACGCTCATTATACCTAGGATAAGCTTGTACGGTATATATATATTGTATATATATAATTTTAAAAAATTCTCTAGCAGAAAAAAAGGCTGACTACACTGTAACTTAGTTATTAACTCCGGGTTAAGTTCCGTAGAGGGGTAAACTAAAAGGTAAAATTTGCTGGAGAAAATGTAAGATAAAAGTTTTAGGAATTAGTTAAAATTGAAAAAATTAAGCGTTGCCGTCTCGAATTAATGGAAAATAAAGCAGAAATGTCGGTAAAGATGGAACTATTTGCAGTAGTGGAAGGGCGGGAATTAGATTCTTGAATTTTATTTGTGGACTTTAGGGATCGAAGGCTCAGGCTGGGTTAGAGGAGGAGCAAGGATGCTGGGAGGTATCAGGCAGGGCCTAAGTTGAAGGTGCCATCCCGGCATTTGCCTGGTGTGACAGGAAAACCCCTGGAAATCCCTGTCAGGATGGTCGGTCGCTGGGATGAACCCACGGCCTCTCGAAAGCTAAGCCATCAATCTACCACTGAGCTACGACGGCGGGAATAGGAATGTGTCCGATATGGCGATGGCAAGATGCAATGGATCAGACATAACCTGGATTTAACCCACTTTCGCTTACTCGGCATTATGTTGTGTCTATATTTCCCCCACCTGTGTCGAGATTTGCGAGAGGGAATATTCATTCATTTCGAACAATTTAGTATATCACAGATCTATACGTGTGACAAAAACATATTACTGAATTGTATATATCAACTTTATACGTGAAGGTTTAGTCTTGTGATTAAATATACAAACACATACACAGATGTATGTCAGTGCTTATAAAATATTGTATCGCTCTCCGAGTAGAGGAGTATACGTATCTTCTAGAGTGAATATCAAAATCTGTATAAGCAAAAATGATATGATTTCCCCCAAATATACAAAATATAATGAAATAGAATGAATATTAATAGTACTGACATTTCCTTTAGTCAGTTTTCTTGTAATTAAAGAAAAACTATGAAAAGAAAATCAAAACAGGAATTCTGCTCTTTAAAATCCCGAATTAACACAAAACAAGGGCATAATGAAAAGTACAGAAAGAACTTTTAATTTTCTCCTGCGATCAATTTGTATATATATAAAAAAATATATATTTGGATAGAAGTTTTTCTTTCACTTACCTGTGAAATGTGACATAAGGAGACTTCTTGTTGTACCTCTTTGTACATTCAAATGCAAACAACTCGTAACTATGTTAAAATTCACATAAACACATAAAGAATGAACTGATTATTTGCACGTCTGTGAATGCAATACTTCAATTTTGTTCCAAACACAACATGGCGGGCCGCGATACGTACAATCAGGGTGGCGGCCATTTTCGGTTTCAATTTGTTTTTGAAGCCCTGAAGTGGACGGAGGACCACATATACATATGCACTGTAGCTTATATTTATGTGTACCCACGGCTGGTCAGTTCGTACTAATCCTGTCTTGCCTTGCAGGTTTAAACCCAAATCCTACGCCCATAGCCGGAGAGTAAGAATACAAATAAGTGCCTCATTAGTGATAATCTCTAATATAGAGTAATTCCAGGGCGTACTCGGGCAAGGACGTATAAAGATTAGGAGTTTCTGGACTGGTTAGAAACATACGTTTTATTAAGTGACTTTTTATTTCTTCCGTGACTTTGCTATTGCATGTTACATATACTCCTAAGTATTTACATTTGTTTACTTTCTGTATGTTTTCATTCCTTATGTATCTGTTTCCTTCATTCTCAGGGTTTCGGCTTGTTATCACGTATTTTATTTTCCCTTTGTTTACCTGTAGACTCAACTTATCGCACATATCTACTAAGATAGCACAGTACCTTAATAATAGCAAATTAATTTGTTGAATTATTTATGCACTTTTTTTCATCCAAGTAAGTTCACAACTTCTTGCATCACTTAAATTTGGACCAAGCACATCACACTTCCGGTACCCTCAAATTCGATACCGAGTTCCATTGTATTTAGAAAATATACGAGTAACTTGTAAGTTATTGAATAGGGAAATTGTGCCTTCCCACCTGCAACGACGCGGAATGGACATCCTGCAGCCAATCCTGAAGTGTATGATTAAGATTATACATTACAAGTGTGTGATTAAGATAAGTGTTGTGTTCTGTTGCTACGAGGTAGCAGAAAATACCAGAACGGAGTGGATTCAATGCTTTTCCTGCAGGTTATAGAGTTACAAATTCTGTAAATTTGTAGGTAACATACCTGGTAAATGTTTGTCTTGCCAACGATTCCTTTAAGTGGTTGTAGTAAGTTGATGTTATTTGCAAAGTTACACATTAATTAATGTTATATATGCATGTGGAGCATCTTTCACAATATAGGGGTGAGATCTGCTACTTAACCTTTTGTTTATTTCCTGTTATATATTTCTTGACGATCAACTTAGAGTCACATGCAGAATGTACTAAAGCTGCCTAATATGTGAAGTATCAGTAGTCAGATCATTTTCAACCTCAGTTTAGTTCCTTAAAATTTGTGTTAGAA
>JAGDQP010039231.1:0-17824 GCA_022664845.1 Lepisma saccharinum | reverse complement strand
GGCTTGGCCTTACGAAGCATACAAAAAATCAAATATTTGTATTGGGACAAGGAAAATTTACGGAGGCTTAGCCCCCTGGCTGCGGGATTGGACTAAGTGTGCGAGCATTGGGAAGCTAATCAGTCACAATCAACCAACGTAGAGTTAAATTACGTAACATATACACAAAAGAGGAAGTGACCAGATTATCATAGAAAGGGACGTTAATCAATTAGTTACGATTTGGCGAATACTTAGAAAAATGTCGTAGCTATAATATTGAGGATAGAATTTGATAGTTTGTCGCAATTTTCCTGGCTATAAGTTTGTGTGATTGTTATTGATATTATTAACATCAGTTTTAGAACCTTTGAAGATTCACTAAACATTTTCTCCTGTCTGTTTTAACTGTCTAACAAACTCACAGCTCCTGACATTGACCGAAATTCTTCTGCCGAGTAGATTGAAGACAGTTCGTGACGACAGAGCTTTATTTTGTCAAGGAATGTGTAATGTTATGTCCTCAGCAGTGACTGACAGTTAAGAAGTGACACATTGCTTTTCAAATACAGGACGGCATTCAAATAATTCATTGCGTATCGTCAGAGTAACAGCGAACTTATGCATAGTTCAATATTCCAAGTAAATTATTCCAGGGGAGCATATTGAGAAAAGTAACGGCCTGAGTATAGAACCTGTGGCACACAACCTTTTATAATGGCTTCTTCAGACAGTGTTCCGGCTTTTGTAACATTTTGTTCCCTCTTGCAGAGGTACGATATCAATCATGAAAGGGTGTGGGGAAAAAGAGAGAGGATGAGTGTATTTGACTACATTATTATTTTTTAATTTAGCTAGAAACAATATTTGATCAAACTCTTCCGAAGTAAGACAAATCTAATACTGTGACATTAACTTGATTATCTGACTGCACTCAACAATGGAGAAAGACAGATAACTTTCGCGATTTCGAAAAACTTACTGGTAAAGAGCACATACTTTGAACACAAAGACATACACAAATACACATGGGTATCTCCGGACAGCAAAACTCTGAACCAGATCAATCGCGTATTAGTACACAGACGAAGACACACCAACATAATGGACGTTAGGTCGTACAGAGGAGCGGAAGGTGACACTGACCATCAATTAGTGATCACAAAGGTAAGGGTTAAGTTATGAATCGCGAACAGAGAAAGCAAGGGATCAAAAGAACTGAAATTCGTAGTGAAACTATTAAATAATAAGAGCATAAAAGCAGATTACCAACTCGAACTCTCAAATAGGTTCGAAATCCTAGCCGACTCGAGTAATAATAATTATGATATTAATAATGAAATTGATGCAAGTAAGATGTGGGAGGCAATTCGTGAAACAATTAAGAGCGCAGCGAAGGAACGTGTAGGTGAGAAGAAACAACAGAAAAACAAACCTTGGTTTGATGAAAAACGCATTAAACTTCATGAGAAACGAAAACAAGCAAGGCAACGATGGCTAAGTAATAAAAGCGAAGCAAATACCAACCACTACAGTAACGCGAAACCAGACGCCACACTCGGGTTCAGAAACAAAAAGCGAGAATATCTGACGCAGAAGATTCAGGAGATTGAGGAAACAAGAAGACAAATAACACACGAGATCTGTACAAAGGGGTAAACTCGTTAAGAGAAAGTTACCAGCAGAGGTTAGGAATGATTAGAAATGAACGTGGAGATCTTCAGGCGGATCCGGCTAAAATTGTCGATATGTGAAAAAGTTATTTCGACAAACTTCTTAATGTACACAGCGGGGAAGAAACAGAGGAATTTGAAATCCATACCGCAGAACCGTGGATTCCCCAACCTATCGAGATCGAAATGTTGGTTAGGAAATTGAAAATTTTCAAATCACCAGAAATAGACAATATTCCAGCCGAATTAATTAAAACAGGAGGAACGGCACTAATCAAGGAACTACATAAATTGATAAGTGCTATATGGAGAGAGGAGGAGTTCCCAAAGGAATGGAAAACATCAATAATTGTTACGATTTACAAAAAAGGCGATAAGTCGGACTGTAATAATTACCGCGGAATCTCGTTACTTCCAACCTGTTAAAAGGTACTAAGTAATATGTTAACACGCCTAAGTGTATACGTAGATGAAATAATTGGAGATCACCAATGTGGTTTTAGAAGAAACAGATTTTTGCTGGACCAGATTGGACCACGTTGGACCAGATATTTGCTTTGAGACAAATTTTGGGAATAAAATGGGACGGTTCATCAGCTGTTCATTGATCTTTAGAAAGCATATGATTCTATCAAAAGGAAAAAGTTATACAGTATCCTGATACGATTTGGAATTCCGAAAAAAATGGCTCAGCTAGTGAAGATGTGTCTCAGCGACCCCATAAGTAGAGTACGGATAGGTCATGTCAGATAGTTTCAAGATTCTGACAAGATCGGAATTATTCCGTTACAGATTCTATTAACTTCACAGCAGCAGCAATGTCCAAATATCTTCTTTGCAGCAGTGCATTTGCCAGTTTTAGATATCCAAGCACCTTGAACGTGAGTTCCGCAAGGAAGCAGAAAGTCTTAGTAGAGATTTGATGCAGTAATCCGGTAGATTCAACTTTCAATGAGGCAAATTCTTCGTGGGAAGTTTGGATTGCTATCAGAGCACATACTATGTGAATTCTGTCGTCATGAATCACTGTGACTGTGTCTAGATATCCAGTCTAACGTTGTTCCGACGATCGCTTTAAACTCTTTCCTGCGTATTGTGCTGCAACGTGTCCTTTGCTGAAAAAGCAATATAGTTGTTGACAAATATCGAAGAACTCTTTCAGTTCAGGAACTGATTCAATTACTCTAGTAACAACCAAATGCAACTGGTGATTAAAGCAGTGGAGAAACAAAATATTCCTCTTAAATCCTCAAACAATGCTTGTTAAATCCCGTTTCTGTTTGCTCATGACTGGTGCTCCATCGTAGCACTGCGATATTATGTTTTCGGTTCTGAATTCTACTTTCCCTAAACAGTCTAAGATGGCATTCTTAATGCTGACATCTTGCTTGCCCAACTTCAGTATAGCTACGCATCTTTCTTGTACTTTAAAGTTCACAAAATACCTAACTGCGACAGACAAATCTTCGATCCGTTGCTTGTCTCTGGTTTCATCTGCAAGTAATGAACAAAATGTGCTTTCGTTCGCTACATTCACTATTTTTCTCACAACAGATTCTGCCACGAAATGAGTTATTTGATTCTGAATATCCGGGCTAGTGTTCTCTGCATTGGCAGGGATGGTTTTGACAATTTCTGCTAATTTCGGTTCTTTACGAATACTAAATTCTAACAGATTTAAGAACAACCAGACTTGAAGGTTCTCCGGGTCGCTCACACCCGGAATCTCCCATCACATTTTTCACATAGTAACTATTCTTCACAATTACATCACTACACACTTGTTTCCTAACGTTTTCGCCCGAGTGCTAACGTTTCATTTGCTCCAAGTATAGCAAGCCATGGCGTACCTATAAGTATCAGATTCGACATGACGAGAGAATCCCTTATTCTTTTCGGTCGCATGTTTCCAGTCTCTAAACCATTAAGTACAAATGAGGGATCACTGTTTCTTGATGGATATTTCCGGCATGGTAAGCAGAAGACACCATCTAACATCACAGAATACTCGAGCCAGTCTCACGTTTCATACCATATTGGACAAAATCGTCGAATTGCACAAGAAATTTAGGAACCTTGAAAATTTGCAAGATGCGGCTAAGCGACCTTTGTATCGCCGTCTTCTACGGCTAGAACACGGCGGAAAAAAGATGTTTCACATTTAGTTTCTACTCCAGCTTCTTCAGATATTTATGTCGGTGGCACAGCTTCCGAATTAATTCTACTTCCGACACTTATTGCACTAAAAAATGACTGGATGGATGATTGTGCTATTTTATGCTGTTACGTTTCTTTGAAACGGAATCTTGTCTTACGCCTTAAATGCTTGTAATGGTGCCATTAATGAGGCCTCAAACGCTTGCAATGAAAAAAATAATATAAGAGATATTGGGCACGTTTAGCATTAGCAACAAGCCTATCATTTTCGAAGAAATGGTAATACGCCCTTAAATTTAATTTTCTTTGGTAAATAAAATAACAAGAGTTTCATACCTGGTTTTTACTAAAACAATTTAAAAGTTCTCGATAGCTTTATCTTTTAGAGCAGGTAAAATATATTTTAGGGCGGGCACTGCCCGCTCTAGCCCCCTGGCTACGGGCCTGTAGTAAACTAAAACAAATGCACATTGACAGAAAACAAGACTTGTGGTGCAATAAATCTGAAAATTACTATATGAGATACAAGATGATCAATAAGAAAGTGTTGTAAACTGCTAAACGACTACGTAATGAATCTATCATAAGACGCTCACAAAACAAATCAAAATCCCTCTGGAGTTTGGTTCAAGAGGAATTAGGAACCAGTAAACAAAAAAATCACAGAAAATATAGAGCTTAGCGTGAATAATAAATCAGTAGTGAATCCCCAAGAGGTTTCAAATATTTTTAATGAATATTACACCCAACTTGGGCATAATTTCACAGCTACAAATCCACAGCCATCTTCCAGTAGAGTAAATACACACAATAAATCAAGAAAGACAATGTTTGTTTATCCGATTAATCGTTCAGAAATATTAAACATAATAAATAAAATGAAAAGCAAAAGCAAGTGGACAGTAGGTTTCGACGAAATTCCTCCAGCACTAATCAAGAAAAGCGTAACTTACATCCGGGATCCTCTTTGGTTCTTAATAAACCAATCTTTCCTGTGTCGAATGTCCTGACGTGTTAAAGATTGCGAAAGTTACACAAATATTTAAAAAGGGTGACAGAAAAAAGTATAGGAAACTACAGACCTATTTCGATACTTCCATGCTTTTCAAACATCTTGGAATGTGCAATGCACAGACAATTGATGTCCTTTCTACAAAATCAAAACTTAATAGCAGAAGAACAACACGGTTTTATGAAAGGAAAATCAATTGATTCAGTAACATTTAACTTCGTGGAGAAAATACGTGAGAGTCTAGACAACAAAGACAAGTGTGTAGGCCTTTTCCTTGATCTTAAGAAAGCTTTCGATTTGGTACCCCATGAGGAACTCCTCCGTAAGTTGAACTATTGTGGCATAAGAGGACTTGCAAACAATTGGTTTAGGTCATGCTTAAAAGAACGGAAACAAGCTGTACAAATAATGCACTCTAATAACATTGATACCACTCAAACATCTATGTATATATCCAAAATCCGAACCATTACCTGTGGTGTTCCTCAAGGATCAGTTCTAGGTCCAATATTGTTTTTGATTTACATTAACGTTCTTCCCAATAATTTACATGCATCAAAAGCAACATTGTTTGCCGACGACAGTAATCTCATAATAGCTGACAATGATACGCAAGTTCTTGAAAAGAAAGCCATACAGACCACTGCCGACTTATCACGTTGGTTTTCACACAACAAACTGAAACTAAACGTAGATAAAACATTGGCTGTAAGTTTCCACCACCATCAAAACAAATCTTCAAACCAAGTGAGCATAACATTAAATAATACACCAGTGCAATATGCGAAAAAGGTCAAATTTCTAGGAGTATGGATAACGGATACCCTTTCGTGGGACGAACATATAGTCTCGCTGGCTCAAAAATTAAGTCAGGTGTGCTACGCTATAAAGATTCTTTCAAATGTTTTAAACTTATCTACACTTAAAGTAATATATTTTAGTCTATTTCAAGCATTACTTAGCTATGGACTTATATTTTGGGGTAACACGCAAAAAAGCAAAATGATATTCAAACTTCAGAAACGAGTCATAAGAATAATTACTAAATCAAAGCTTAACGAACATTGTAAACCACTATTCAAATCACTCAATATTCATCCATTACCCTGTCTGTACATCTTTCAACTACTATTATATGTAAAGAAAAACTTAAGCAATGTTCTTAATCGCCACTGTGATCACCACCTGTATAATACGAGAAACAAACACCATTTTTCTGTAATACCTCATAACACTACTCTATATGAGAAAGGACCTAAATATACAGGTATTGTGATGTACAACAAATTGCCTGCAAAACTGAAAGAAATAGAGTCAATCGCCATTTTCAAAAGGCAGCTGCACCAGCACCTACTTCATCACTGCTTCTACTCTACAGAAGAATTTGGAAATAATTTTTAGATGATTTTTTTAACGTTTTGTAATGTTTCATTTGAACAAAGTAAAGATAACTATATTCTATTTATATTAGTAGGATAATATAGAATTTATTTCTATCTAGTGGAAATACTGTATATATTGTAAATTGTATTATTATATATCAGATATTAACTTACGTATATCGTCATGATTGTACTCCTATGTATTGCTGAGTTATATTTTTCTTGTATTGTACTAACATAACATTGTTATGACACGTTCTATACCATATGTACAATATGTGTCAACTCAACGCTAATAAGCCTATACCTATACCTTAATGAAAATAACAGTGGCTTGGGTATCCACTTTCAAGCAATAACATATTTTGTCTATATACAAGCGCCATGAATTTATTATTAAAATGAAAACAAAATTGCTGAGGTATCAGTTTTAATTCTATTTATATTCTAGTGGATTTTAAAATTACCTGTTTATTCATTTTTACAGTAGCGTCACTTTTTTTAATGTGGAGTGTTTAAGTATGGGTATTTAACAGTTTTCGCGCTAGCTTTTATTCTTATTTCTTTCGCGCTCTGTCGCGAGGACAGAAAAAGATACGGTCACGACAACGTCGATGCCAGAGTTGAAAGAAACTGTATCCAAGTTGGTGAAAAAGATTAACCGTTACTCGCAGTTATGAGAAGGAAAGAACGCAAAACGCCGGTACCATCGTGGATCAGAGGAGAGATTCCGGTGTATGAATCCAAATGAAGACTAGTAGGAAAAAAGAATATCAAAGTACTAAGTCAAGAAGAAGTAAAAAATCCGATCGCCGCAAAGACAGTGGGAAAGAAACGAGGAAAGTTAGAGTGAACCAAATGGGAGACGTCGTGGCAGAATGAAACAATCCACCAAAGGCCGACAAGAAACATTTACAAGTGAGTATCCCAGTTTCAGAAGAACGAAGAAAGGTGGAATAAGAAGACAGTTTCCGGTCGTAAGGAATGATGATCGTTCAGAACGCCCTGGAAACGAAAGCGCGTATGCGTGCAAGATCGGTATAGGAGAGTACGGGTACCGACAATACCTTTCGATCCAGGAGGGTATACTCTATGTCACCGAAGTTAAAAGATGGATCTACGCAGAATTTTACAGGATATGGAATACATAAGATCATGATGGCTAAGTGTTCGCAGGATCCTTATTCGGTGCGCCATATATAGCGTGTACCGTTGAGAGAAAAAAATCCTTGACACATTTGTTATATTAATCACATATGAGTATAGTTTATGGTAAATTAAGTAAGTTTATATGTTACTTTAGCACCCAAAATATATTGATATTGCAACACGCATCATCGAGCACAAGCATTATTTAAATATTCGCAAATTATCACATTTTATGGGATGTAAACTGTTTGAGCAACTATAGTTTATCCGATGCTCAACAGAGGATGTTGGTTTTCACCCGCCGGAAGTTGATCTTTGCTACCGAATTGTTTTAAAGTTTTGGAATATTTCTGTGAAAGGACAATTACAAGACATTGCAGCAAGATGTACGAACTGATGAGAGAAATGCATTGGCAAGGAATATGATACAATGGAAGCAGCAGAACCTCACAGGCCGATGAAGGTTAATAAGAAGTTTTAAGGACATCCAGGAGTTTGGTGTACGCTTAGTCATAACTTAACCTAGCCTAAGTTTGTCTGGTTAGTATCCTTGCCAGGACCTTCTGTTGTACACGCACCTGCAAATTGGGATCGACGCCAATCTTCATTGTCGGAGGGTGCAGTTAGATTGAGAAGGCAGTCATTGCAACCTTCCTACAGACCCATACAACTTACCTTCAGCAAAATCCTGGAAAAAGTTCTTGTCAACCACCTACACCTAGATCAACACAACCTCCTTCCATTACACCAAGCCTGTTTCCGTCCTTCCTTCAGTATTAACGACCAACTCTTTCGCCTCACTAACATGATAACTAATCACTTCAACCCTTCATATTCATCATGTCTGATTCTGTTCGATTTAGAGAAAGCATTCGACCAAGTCTGGCATAAAGCACTCAATCACAAACTTCGCTCATTTCAACTACCTATTACCTATCTACGATCTATCTTCAACTTCCTCACTAACCGTTTAGCATACGTATCAATAAATTCAGAACTATTCCATCCTATCTTCCTACATTCTGGAGTACCACAAGGCTCAGCCCTCTCCCCTCTCCTGTACTTACTTTTCGTTGCAGACTTACCCCCCTTACCAGAAAACATACACATCTTTCAATACGCTGATGACACCGCGTTCGTAGCTATAAGTAAGGCTATTCAACATATACATCGCACAATGAATGACAGCATTAACATCTTCACATCATTGTGCTGTCTGTGGGGACTTACTATAAATTTTAACAAGAGTCAAGCCATCGTCTTTCTACCCCCAAAATGTAGATCCCGCATACAACGAAATCCATCTCGCCTCGAACTCACAGACCTACATGAACAAATCCGACCTTCCAAAGAAGTTACCTATATGTACTAATATTTGACCATCATCTCATCTGGCGCCCCCATCTTCAGAAGATAATTACAAAAGCTAAAAACAGACTTAACCTTCTTAAAAGATTGACTGGAACCAGCTGGGGACTAAAGCCAAACACAGAAATCAACACTTACAAAGTTTTCCTGATACCTGTGTTAACATACGGATTTACAGCCTGGATCGCAGTCGACCACACAATATACAAGAAACTACAAATCCTCGAACGCCATGCCCTGAGAACCGCTTTCTGCATAAAACTGCCAAGTCCGACACGAGAGTTGTACGAAAGAATTACATTCCCTCATTTATTTTTACACCTCAAAACACTCCGAACCAAGTACATTAGAAACAGAGTAGAAACACAGCACCCATTATTCCAAGACATACTTGAATCAGATCACCACAAAACAAACGACAAACATAAACAATCACCGCTATCATTACTATTCACTTTATGTCACTACACATTTCCATCTAACCATCTAAACTCTGACATCATCACAGCATATTGTTCGCACGCCACTCCTCGCTATATCGCACCCTCATCAATTGCAATGTAACCCATTAGTGTATTAATAGCATCCGTCTACATTAAACCCACAGTCGCCCCTGGGCAGAAGAATCATTATTACATTCGTCTTAATTGTTGCCAAAGTGTTGTGACGTGAAATACCACCTCACCTCCATCATCCTTAACATTATCAAGATTATTCCTCACATAAACTATGTTTATGAGCAAAGCTCATAAAGTCCTAAACATTTAGAAGTTATGTTCTAATAAAGAATTAACAAAATAAAGTTAAAACACTTAGCCATCATTCCCCCCCCCCCCCCCCAATCCAAACCGTTTCAAGCAACTTCCGATCTCAAATAGAGGGTGTAGCTCTCTGGGGGTGCTAGCTACAATAATAATAAAAAAAAGTAGCATAGTGTTTTAAAGGCCGGCAAGAAAAGCGGAAATTAAAAAAAAAAACAGGATATTTTTTTTCACGAAGCAAAAAAACAGTGGATTTTTTACTCTTTTTTTTGCTTTTTGATCACCAATATCCACTGCTTAACACGCCTAATGTATTTGTTGTTTAGGTTTCGTTCGATTGGATGATCTTATATTAAAAATGCACAAAAACTTTCAATTTACATTAGGAATGCAATATATCTCATTAGCACCCTTGTACATGAGAGAAACGTTCTGTTTCCTTCTGGCTCTTAGGCATCTTTGGCTCAGACCCAGAAAACACGTTTTTTTTTTTCAAAACTTTGTTAGACGCAGTCCCATTGTGGAATTTTTTTATATGTATGTTTTGAACATCAACTAACATTTTAACTAATTCATTGATCATAAAAGGTTGCCAGGGACCCTTAACAAAAACGTTCTTTTCCAAAGTAGGACGAAAACAAGAAGGTTTTCTTCGTTTTTTTTCCGGCACTCAATTTTTCCGGTTATCTTTGAGAGTGCAAGCCACTCAAAAGTACAAAACAAAATTGTTTTATTTTTGTAGAAGTGATGGTCGTGTTGTGGTCAAGCCTTAATATTAATAAACTGAAAATGTGTTTTACGGGCCTGTGTTTCTTTGTTAGTGTGAAACTTTTGTAAAGGCAGCAGCAGAATCCTTGTAGTGCCCAGAAAGTCAGTTTAGTTTGGATCAGAGTGAAACCTGTGACAGTTCGTCCGTAATCACGGAGATTTGCACAAAATACGTCGTAATTGCGGTCTTCTAGGTTTTGTAATGTAATTGGCGACCGAGGTAAGATATTGATGAATATTAGTTATCACATATTTCGTAGTTATCTTTTGTTTACAATAAAAGGAGGGCTCTTCTACGCAATGGTCCCCATTTCGGTAGCAAAGCACCTTCAAATCCTATGTACAAGGCAAGATAGTAATTCCACACGTCTATTATGGCAGAAATCTTTCGAAAGTTAGGAAATATGCCTTACGCAGTGTTTCGTTAATTACAGCTAAAAAATATAACCGTTAATAACTGTTTGCATTGTTTTCCTAAATCGTACCTCGAATGACGTGTACATCGCTGGCGCATCTTGCATTTCTGTAGACGAAGTATTACCGGATGGCAATGTTCCAAGTGATACTAAAGCTGCATTGTTTGTAATTCAATCTGATTGAGTGCCATCTGAAAGTACTACACCCACTCAAAGTAATGCAAGTCACCGTTTATCAAAGGAAGTAGAGCCAATAAAATGATTACTTCTCTTCGTTGTCGCCCATCAAACAGTACAAGATTACAGATAATGTTTATGCGAAATGACTTTTACATGTTCAACATCAAATCATGTGTCATGAAAATAATATTTCTCTTTTCCAGTGATCTTCATGTATATCTACAGAATAGTGATGCACAGGCCTCGGGGAAAAAACGGAACTTTTCAAAGAAAGACACGAAATATTATTTCTGTTTTCGAGGCAACAAACCTCGACAGAATGTCAGTTTTATTGACAAAATTAATTTTATTTCGTTTTTTTTTCTAAAATTCAATACTTTATATATTTTAGGCTTCTCTCGTTTTGTTTTATTAAAATTAATAAAACGTAGGCTAACCTATTAACAGTACAAATCTCATTTTCTTTCATGAGCACCCTTGTACAGGAGGAAATTGTTCCGTTGGTTCTTGGCATTTAGGCGTCTTTATCTTAGACTGTGAAAAGTTCTATAATTCAAGTAATAATGAGAGAGCGAGTCTAGGGAGATGCTTTTTTCTTAATGTATATTTGCAACAAAGCTGAACCTGTTGAATATTTCAATAATCAGCTAACAATATGAGCTGCGGCGAATAGTAAAGAAAAAATGTTATTTTCAAAGTTAGAAAGGAAAATAAAGGTTTTTTTTTTCGCCGTTCAATATTTCTATATTTTACATCAATATTACGGAGACCTGAAGTTTAATCGGAATTTATTTTTTGTATTCTGTGATTCTCCAGTGGAGTCTTTATCTAGAAGAGCTGACCTTTATTAATTAACTAGAAATTTATAAACTCCTTTGACAAACATATATTGTCAAATCTAGGATCAATTACATTGAATCCACTAAAATTTTGATTGCTAGTAGAAGTATTAATTAGCTTGTTTGATTGAGTGGAAGCACCCGTTACAAATTATGAAGATTTTTGAGTTCGAGAATTCGCTGTGAAATACCTCCACTGCAATACTTTACCGGCAGGTTTAGTCGCGATATTTACCCTTCCACGTAGAGTGCAGAAGACATTAATAATACACGTAGGTTAAATCCTTTTCCAAGACGACAGAAAAAAGTAATATTTGTTCTTACTAGTACAAGGAATATTGTATACTAAAGGGATATGTCGGTGAGGTCTGATCGATACACATAGACAATTATAAAATTTAGTCATACTCTAATTATCGGACATTCTATATTCGTGATAAAATTATCCTCTAACGCAAAACCCCGTCGAAGTCCATGTGGAAATGCCGTTGCCGAAAATGCTTTACAATTAAATGCATTTTGTCTTTTTATATATTCCCACGTTTCGTTGTTTTTCTATTTTGCCCTTTAATGCGCTCTATCGGTTCTCGCGCTCTTCCTTTTTGTCATTTGTTCATTGTGCATCTCGGTCTTTCTGATTTCGCTCTTTCTGTTATTGCTCTTTTATCATGCAATCGCCAAAAAACTGCGATGGAGATAGTGTTCTAAAGAACGGAAACAATAGGTGTCGAGAAAAACGTTCTTTTTTCGATTTTTTCGTGCTACTTTGGAAAATAACGTTTCTTTTTCTTTTACGGTGTCCCCAACAACATTTTATGATCAATAAATTAGTTAAATGTTAGTTGGTGTTCAAAATATACATTAAAAAAAATCCACAATGGGACTGCGTCTGACAAAGTTTAGAAGCAAAATATAAGTTTTCTAAAGCCAAAGATGCTTAAGGGCCAGAAGGAAACAGAACGTTTCTCTCATGTAAAAGGGGCGATGAGATATATTGCATTCTTAATGTAAATTGATTTTTTGTACATTTTTTAACGTAAGATCATCCAACTGAACGAAACCTAAACAACAAATGCATTTATTTTGTTAAGTAGTGGATATTGGTGTTGAGAAAAGGCAAAAAAAAAACAGTTATGTCAATAAAACCACGGTTTTTTCCTTCGTGGAAAGAAAAACAACTTTTCCTGCTTTTTTCTTTTCAAAATTTCTTTTTTTCTCGGCTATTAAAACAGTAGATGGAGATACAACGAGAGGATGATTGAGAAAGAGTTTTCGTTGAAAACATTTTCATCCACTTCTTGTTTCTCCATCACAGTTTTTGACATATTACGAATTATCTGTACAGGAACTTTTGTCAATGAAGGGTGGGGTCGGTGGGGAAATAGTAGGCTGAATTCGCAATTCTGCAATTTGTCACCGTACCTCATCTGCTACCTGCGGTGAACACATTTTATTCCAGACAGTATCTTATTTCATTCTGAATGCCATAAAATGAAAGTGATGTCTCCCTAGAGACGAATACAAAGAAACTTACCTTATTTTTCTATTTACATTTGGTGTCGCGCGCACGTTTTCTTCATTTTTTTGCCATATTTGTGAATCTCTATAACTTTCAAACCTCACCACGGATTTCAGTAGAAATCACAATTTTCGCTTCAGTGTCAGAAATTCTTTAACCATTCCTAGTTACATAAAAATCTGCTGTGTTGACATTTTCAGGTTTTTTTGTGAATGATTTGATCCGGAATGACCCAGACAAGTGCTCAGATGAATCTTCTGTTTTAGTCTGTTTCTTGTTAAGAGATTATCTTAATGAAATTGCAATATATCCTTCCCAGCGTAATTACTAGTTTCAGAAAAGAGATAATTCAAATATCTCGTACTCCTCTTGAACTTATTCGAATTGATTATATAGAGAGTCACATACCAAAGCGGACTAAATGAATGTTTTAGTGAAGTTCGGTTGTTTAGTAGTATTGCTAAGAATTAGTTTGGTCTTTCCAAACCACGTGAATCAGCAGTTTTTATTTCTGTAAAACATGCCGGAGATCGTTCTTAGAGCCGTGGCATTAATTCAATTTACTACGTAAAAAAATTAGGATGTACTTAACCCGTTTTGACACGTGAATATCGTTGTGATGACTCACTGTTAATAAAATGTGACTTTGTTTTTCTCATTCTGTTTCAGGAAGAATCCTTTCACGGAGACTGTTAGCAGCTTTACTTTGTTCTCTGAAGCCAAAAAATATCAAAACAATTGGACTACATCCAGTGCCCTTTATACATATAAAGCGGCGATCGATTATTTGTATAGTTCTTTAAATAAATATGTGAGATGGTAATTTTTCATATGAAGTAACTTGTCCTTAATGAATTGAATTCATAAAAACAGAGATGGCTTCAAATGAAGACGAGTACAAGGCCATGCAACATCCAATAGAAGTGAAAGAGGAGAAGTTTGAAATTGATGAAAATGAGGTAATATTTTTATATAAACTAATTTAAGGGGAATCTATTTTCGTTTTCATTGTATTTTCAATTGTGCATGGATAATATATAATTTATTTTTGCATTGGAAACGTGAAAGTTGTGTGTCCAGCGAAAGACCTCATTGATAAACGTTATAAGTATATAACTGCTACAACAATCCGGTTCTTCCAATTACTTTAAGTTACATTCAGTTTTATTTAAACATACAACGATATGTTTGTGAACCAAGCTCGAAGTAAACTTTTATGTCTTCTGTAAATAATATTGCATTATTGAAGTTATACAATAAACTTCGATGTTATACTTTACCATTTGCATCCTTTTTATTTTATCAATAAAGCTATATCGGATGTTGTCCACTTCGAACGACATATGTTCCATTCAACTGTGATAAATATCAAAACGAAGCATGGTGTTCGTGAGTGCTTTCTTGAATCCGGTTTTTAATAGTCACCGCAGCTAAGAATGCTTTAGTGAGCGTAGGTCAATATTTCGAACTCAAACAGCGTTATACGGTCCTGTAACCTATATGATTTTAAACGGAAGGAGCGTTAGTACTTTAACGATTTTCAAGGTTTCAACGAATTCCTTTAAGACGAACCATGCATAGGACGGCCAGAAGCCGGGTGCAGCGACGAACTCAATGTAGCTCTTCAGACAGATAATGACTAATGCGTGAAAAACTATGAGAAACAATTACAATGCCGACACATCGACAACACCCCCATAAACTTGGGAAAGGGTAAAACGGAAAGATCTGTTGTCCTGCAGGAGTTGCATGCATATGAGAAAGCAACATAATTGAATGCGTCCCTCTCTTTCGTCCCTTGTCAGCTGAGGAATCCACTTCTGAACAATATTGATATCCGATGGAAGAGGTCTTTACGATATTTCGAGACGTCGTCATCTTTGGCTGGAACCAATCAATATTTTAAATAAACTAAGATTACCACTGAATCAACATAATATTATGGTCTGTGTTTGTGGACTACTTCCTTGGGTGGATCAATAAAAGTCAAAGTTGTGTGACTGGATTCTAAAGGTGAAAATAAGTTCAAATTAGTCTTCCTGATTAAGACTGCATAGGATTCTATTTGTCTAAAAAAAAAATCTTCAGGTGCCACTCTAGCTTCGAAAATCCCAGTTTGTGTTATTGTAACGTGTACAAATTTGAATATTATTTGTGGTACACTGTTAACGTAGAACTAGGTTTGAATTTGAAAGGCTTTAAGGCAACTGTGGCTCAGTCCGTATGGTTGATGCTGGGATGAATAGGTGGGAGGAAAAGAAGGCACCCCGAGGAAACCCACACACATGGGTCACCACAAAGCCCACACGGCATAAGCAGGGATCAATCCGACGACCCCGAGCAACAGAGGTGAGCTCTCTACCAACTGAGCGACCTTGGCCCCTTTTGGATTTGCTTTTACAACTTTTAAATAGTCAGAATTAACTTTGGAACTACCCCTACTTTGCGAGAATCTCGTGCGGATGTGTAACATTTTAAGAGATAATTGTGATATTTGGAGAGTTAATTGCTAATGTTTACAAGTTTTAAATGCAAACAGTAAAACTGTTTACATTGAGAGATTAACACAAACTATTTTTTTTAAATGTATAGGTAACGATAAGACAAAATTTTCGATTTCGAAAATTTCCAAGCAGAAATGGCACCTGCAGAATTTATTTTTAAGAAAACAAAGGCCTTTCGGAGTATATATATAATTCCATTTAAGAAGAAACCGTGCATCAAACTACAATTATGCTAAACAACTAACACGTATGTCAATTAAACTAAAATTTCATAATAATTTTCTAAAACAATAAGATAGATGTTTCATAGTCATTCTCCAAACCCCATAATTTGGAGAACACGAATTTATTTTTTAAAACGACGGAGATGAAATAACCTTTAACGCTTAAGTCTCCAAATACCCTACATAAATTATATTTCGTCTGTCTAAACGTAAATACTATCGTATTGTGTTAGTCTTATTCAACTGTGCTGCAGACGTTAATCACTTGCGAAAAGTAAATCAATGAAATAAATGTTAACCTAGTTTAGTAATAGAATTCACAAATCTGTATCAACGATCGGAAAAGGAAGCCTGTATTGTCTGGCACGAAGGGTATATGACCTGCATGCCGAACCTTAATTAGCGAATGTTTGTTGCACCAAATAAATATAACGGGTCGCAATAATCTGTTGAAAATCAATCTAAACCGTTTTAACCATTCCTTACGATTGACAAGTAATGCACGACAACGTATGACACTTACAAATCTGTACTTAAATTAAAATATTATATTAATAAGAAAATTTACAATAACTCAACAGTTAGACGTATTTAAATGTTGATTCACCTCCAAAAGTATGACGGCCCTCTATAGGACAGAAATGTCAACTTTCGCCCCATGTAAAGTAGAACATAATTATACGAAAATATGTAAGAATAACTCTACACAAATCAAAAAGCTACGAAACTTCTTACTTCAAGAAAGGCTATTAAAACAAATTTATTAGTCCAGCAAATACATATGTTTGGGAACAACTGACCTGCGAAAAAGGTTCTCCACGTTCACTTAAAGCGGGGATACAGTTTCGAGTTTTGTTTTTGCCATCAGCTGACATCCAGATGGCTCTGTTACAAAGTCGAAATCTTACTTGCCTTACGTTTTCATGACTTGGTTCCTTGTCATCTTCCAAGAAGGGTCCACAAGAATCATTTGTGGTTTGGAAGGATAGAAGAGATCTTGCAAGACATATAGCTTATTAGCACTTCTCCCATCTCTTCCCTTCCCCCTGTCTCAAACAACTGACCGCCGAACTTAGGTCCAGTTTTGCTGCTTCTCGCTTTCCTCGCACTGGTTAAAAACAAAAACAAAAAACAAATGCATTGACTTACGAACCAGTGGCTTAGATAAGGGGGGATATGTGGGATATATCCTCCCGCCTTAACTCCACCTATATGAACTTGGAAGATAGTATTTTCGCAAGAAATATAAACATGTTTGGAAGCATATAATTGTTAGTTTTAAAAAATAAAATTAATTGTAAGGATTATGACTACGTCCGTCTCCATATAATTGTTTGTTGATATTAAAGAGATAAATGACCGTATTGTACATTCTGCGTTGTAGGTTCACAATTAGGTGAAAGTGGTAAATAACCTTCAGGACAACCAGTAAAATTAAAAATTCAAAAACTTGAAAGAGCATACCAAACGTTTAGACAACAGATCTCTGTGGCAATCATATCGATAGCGTTGGTAAAAAAAATCAAGAGAGTAATGAAAAAATGGTAATTCCTGTTACTAATAGTGTCAACGAAGGTAGATCGGAGAAAATTTCAAATATAAAAGCATTTTGCTTCTATGGTTGAAGCAGTTATTTTGTAGTCTACGTAGAGAAGAAATAACTAACAGACATTAGATATGAATGAAACATGGTTACATTAGAAATGAATGAAAAATAAAAATTTCACAAACTGGGATAAGATGAATTTGCGGTGAACTTTATTTTGTATGGAGCATGCTAGTAACTTTTCACTTCGGTCTGACAGTATTATGTGAGTGCAATGCTTATTAAAATCAACCCGAAATCGCGACCTTCTTGACGCTGGTCTAATATTTCAGACTCACTGCCCGATT
>JAGDQP010039230.1:0-17824 GCA_022664845.1 Lepisma saccharinum | reverse complement strand
CGCAACATTGCTGATCTGTTATTTCTTCAAAAAATTGTTCAAAATAAGTTAGATTGTATGGATTTAGTTTCAACATTACAGTTTCGTGTTCCATCATCTAAAACTCGCGTTAATAATACTGGTATCTTCCAATTTAAAAAGGCAAGAACCAATATCTTGATGAGGTCACCAATCTGGAGAATTTGTACTATACATAACAAATTCTGTACAGTTCACAATTATCTAGACGTATGCTTTATGTCGCCTAAAGAATTTGGAGATGCAATTGTCAATAAACTGTGTACAACTACTTTGTAAAGCTCAACACTATAATTAGGCCATTGCATATTGTGTTGTCACTAAATAAATAAATAATAAATAAATTAATCAACTCGTATCTATCATGTTTTATTTAGTTACGCCGCATGCATATAGTCTATCTACTCCTCATACATGAAGTGTAACTTTTAAACAGGTTTTGACTTTTTCAAAGTACTGTAGAAGTGAGAATCTGGACGTGAAACCGCGAGGACAAGTCAACCGATTCCGCTTGGTTCGCAGAGTTTGAACCAAGTTACCGTTAGGGGTTTTAGGTGGGGAGGACAGAGTAAGTGCTAGGGACGTCAGCTTGGTGGTATCTATCTTTCGGATATTATATTTCTGGGTAACTGGCGCCCGAACCTTCGAATAGTCTGATTCATTCGTATGAAGTTAATAAGACAATGTCATGATGTTAAATTTGATTATCTTTAATGATTTTTGCGCCACCCTAAAGAGTGAGCGATTGTTTCCTATAACCGGTGAGTTGGAACGTAAGATGGATTCCGTGGCCAGGCTGCATCCCGTACCGCACACAACTCACTTTAAGCTGGACAGATATAAACATCTTTTAATGAATATTGTGCGGGCCAAACGAAGGTTTTCCGTTTTGCACATAAATAATTAACGCTAACAACGCCAATTAAACTTCTAAAACTACTTTATTGTAAAAATGTTATACTGGATTAATCGAACGTGATTAAAGCGCAGCTCACAAACACTAAAACACAAATTACGTATCTGAACCTAATTTCTCACGCATGTATACACACACCACTACTTCTGTCTTTCAGAGAGGAAAGGAGGAACTTTCCATTTTTTTACAAATGTTTTTTTTTCACTCCCAGTTCAGTGTGTTGACAACTGACCAACAACGTCCATCTGTTGGGGGAGGGAGGAACTACTACCAAACATTCTTTGGTCTCTGGCCTGCAGAGGCAAAGTCTCCAGCAAATATTAATGTGATTTATAATGTAAACGAGTGAAAAGATAGAGATTCCGGCCGGGGCATGTGTACTTATATATAAAATATTTATTCCTTTTTAGACATTTTTTGTAATACATTAGACAATTTTATATAATAAACAATAACAACACCGAGAACCCCCCCCCCGGCCCCTAAACAAACTTAGGAAGTCAAATTCTTCACTTCACAATCCATTTTTAAGAGGGGGTGAGGAAGGGTCCAAAAAGATAAAAAAAATAATTTTTTCCTACTGAATTTGTGGGGATATTATTTTATAAAATTGCTATCGTGAGGACGTGGAATATTCTGCAACTGAACTTTGTAATACTGCTATTTAGATGGCAGAAAGGTTAAAAATTAAATGATAAAACGATGTGCATTTTCGGCAGGAGATAATATGAATCTTCTGTGTTGTTTTGCTATGACATATTCATCTAACAAATGGATCCTAAATTACGGAACACCCTGGATTTGTGTGTGTGTTTAAAAAATGAATGCTCTTGAGAGTGAGGAATATAGTTATTGTTTTCGTGCTGAAAGTTGGCTTGCAGTACAAAGTATATGGGCAGACAGAAACATTTTCTACGCATTTGACATTCACCAGGGTTGCAGGACGTATAACTACGTGATAACATGTTGAACGAAAGACATGCAGAGACTACGGAAGTGTACCCAGCGTGACACCGGGCTCGGTTTTTTGAATGCTAAACAAGGAAGCACCCAGTTGACTCTATCCAGACTTCTTCTTGTTCTTCTTCTCTCTCTCTCTCTCTCTCTCTCTCTCTCTCTCTCTAAAGAGTTTTGTGTATACACAGTAAAGTTCAGAGAACATATGGACAAGTTTTTCTCATTTCCTGGCCAGTAAAATAGAAGCATGTTTAAATACGTGTATTTATGGGGAAATTTGAGCCCTATTTAACGGTTAGTACAAAATTGTTTACAGTTTAGCAGCAATGTCTTGCTGTGTGGATAAGTAAAATCATATTTGCAAAAGGACAGGCCGTGGTGCAAGAATACAAATTCTAGAAGAAAAAAAAATCTTAATATACTATCATTTTTAGAGGTGAAAATGTCAACACGTTTTCTTTATTTTGTTTTACGAGAAATAAATTTGTCTTCTGGGTGTGCCGAAGTAATATTCGGTGTAAGAAGTGTATCTCTGTACTGTTAATTTAAATCATCTGCTAACAACTATACTTGTATTACATAGCGTTTGAGTGCCGTGTCACGTCCAGCTGTAGTTGAAAATAAAATTATTGTTTTTTTAACTTATACATAAAAAAAAAGCAGTTTTTAATGTCTGGAAAATTGCGTGTAAGACCTAAAGAGTAAATTGCTCTGTGAATGCTGGTCGAGGCGCTGGTACCTCAGTACCACATACCACAGGAGTCTCGAGACCAAGCGGCCGTGGATCACTTGTCAGTTTGTATTAGCTTAGCCTTCGTAAGGTCGTCGGAACGATCCCAGCGGCTACCCATCCTGACTGAAGTTTTTCCTCAGTCCCATTAGGCGTGATGGCACCTTCAACTTAGGCCCTGGCCGTTTTCTTCCCGCATTATTTCTCTTACTCTGTCCTGGCGTGAGCCATACATATGTGAAACCAATAAATAAATTCAGATAACATTATCGACTTTTAATACACGCATAATCGAATCGTAAATTTTTAAAAGGGCGTTAGTCCAGGGGTGGAAAATTGAGAAAAATGTTTTAAAATTGAAAATAATAAAATGAGATAAATTATATGCAAGTTAGCAGCTTCGATTGTTGAAGGCTTCAAGCGTGATTTTGGGTCATGAGATTGTGTTGCTATTGGTCAGTAAAAGGTGGAGGGCTGATGCCCTTTTAAAGAAACGGAAGAAAAGAAAAAAATCCTCTTGTTTTCCATTCAGTTTCAGTTTCTTTCATTTATTACTCTTTATATTTTTAAACCAACATCCATTATCAACTGCATCCATTATCAACTAAATTATTTTGAAGTTTATAACACTGATTTATCAGTGAAAGAAGAATTACGATCTGACCACAAGTTTAGTTAAGGTTTTCTGTTTCAATTGTTCAGAGCTGACTTCAGAATATTAACATAGTATTCTGAATACTCATCAGATACTTAGGTTTTTACAAATCTTTAATTTTTTTGGACTTTATGGAAACTTTTCCTAATGAATAAGCTATTGTCCTTATGTATGAGTCCTTGACTGATGTCATTTTGAAGGAATATGAAGCTTTCAGTTTGCTACAAAACTTAGAAACATTAATCTATTCATTCAATTTTCATACCAATATGTGAAGATATAACTGCATTTTATGAAATATTGAAAAACTAAAAAAATAACCAATTGTAAACTGACGTCCTTTTAAAAATATACTATTCAATTTTGTTTCTTTGACGCTTCAGATACTTCTCTGGGATTTTTTTTTTTTGTGTGTGTGTGTGTGTGTTTCAAAATATTTGACTGAGGAAGTGAATATAATTAAACTGGACTTGGGAGTTGTGTCATATTGTTACGAAAAGGTTAGAAAACCGGTTTGCAGATGCAAATCAAAGTCCCCCCCCCCGTAGTTTGTTAAGATTAATGTAAAGCAAGGACCCCAAACAAGAGATGGCAGCACTATCTCCGTATATGTCTAATGTATTTTTATCCTTGCAAGAAATTTCAATGCTGCTCCTACACATTCTAGCCTAGACAGTTCAAACTTTCAGGGAAGAAAGTTCATAACCAATTCAAAAGTTCGATCAATGCCGATTTTTTATTTCTTTTTTCTTCATTGTTGAAATCACTTTGAATATCAAAACCAATAACAAAGAAGCTCTTTCAAGTTTCAACAATCAATGAAAAGTAAAATAAAAAATCGGCATTGATCGAGCTCTTGAATTGGTTTTGAGCTTTCTTCTCTGAAAGTTAGAGAGCTCTCTAGGCTTGAATTTGTAGGAGCAGCATTGAAATTTCGGCAATGATAAAAATACGTTAGACATATACGGAGATCTTTTGATAGAGATCGTTGCTTTACATTAACCTTAATACCACGTGACATCCAAAAATATTTTCAACTTATTAACACAGAAATTTCGTCACTTTCTTTCGAATAGAATTTTACTATGATTTATCAGAAGGTTATACCCTTACTTTGCGTCCAAAAAGGTTCATTCCACCAAGCTTTTGTATGAACATCTGCAATTGTTTGGGTGCAGTTGTTATTTGAGTTAAAAAAAAATTAAGTCCTTATTCATTTGATTAAGTCTATTACCGACACTAGTCCCAAAAGCAAGGAGTAATTCACATGCGATTGACTTTATGGACCAAGAAGGACTATTTTTTGCGTGCTTTGTAGCTCACTTTGCATCTGCTGAGCCATCTAGGAAGTAATAAAAAACATTTATGGCATATTGTTTCTATTAGATCGCTCATAAGTTGAATAATGCGACATCTGTGGATTTCTTTTCGGCAATTCAGAGAAGATACAAGAATTGGAAAGTATTAGATTAGTGCTAGATGACCACAAGAAAAGGCGGTATCATGTAAAACAAAATGACGGAAGAAGGGTGAACCAAGAAGACAAAGGACAACCCCCCCTCCTCCTCATTGGCGGCACTCTTTGTTGCACAATAAAAGTGTGGAGCCATTGTATAAGTTGTTGGGGTCAAGGTTTCCTTAACTAAAAAGAACTTTTGCGTTTGGTTTCCTTTTTTTTTCTTCATGTGGCTGGAAGGCAATCGCTGCCTTCTGACATTTTAGTTACAAGTGTTTCTCTCAATTTGAGGTCAACACACACGCGTCGCTGGATTCATTGTATATAAATACATGTGTGGTAAATCAAACACTATTGTTTGTAACATTACACCTACCAGAGGTACATACAAAACAAACACCCGAAAGTGCACCGATACGCACATACAGGATAAATCTCATAGATTTGACCTGTATATAAATAAAAGACAGTACGGACATTCTTCGAATTGTTTGATGTAGTTAAATGGTGTGTCAGGTTGGAATGATAATTTGATGTAATTGGACGAACAGTTTTGCCAACTGAATTGAAAAGTTGCAGATTGTATCTGTTTTCAAATTCTGCTTCTTCTGTAACAGAATTATTATGGGTTTCCAAAAGCGGAAGGTCCTCAAAGGGAAATTTAACCCTTCCGCTTTCCTTTATGCCTTACCATATGACTTATCTTCACTAATATTGTCAAGGGCTTGGATTTGTCTTCCTCTTTTACCTTCCATCACCTACTGTCTTCATCACTTTCTTATGCGGATCTTATGTTGTTTTTTTTAATTTATTTATAGTCTTTAAGGCATCTGTAATTTAGGCTGACGCATCTTCACTGTACAGCTGATTTTGTTCCATTCTTCTCCATTTTTACATTTTTAAGTCTTCCAATTTTTTGTTTTCTTTTTCGTATCGTCCACATTTCGGTTCCATTTATAATTTTATACACATGCTTCATCAAAAACATGTAGCGTAACATCGGTCTGTTTCGATCAATATAACAACGTTTGTAATATTGATCAGAAGTAGAAACACAATACCATCATGGTTTTTGAGTGTTTTTTTTTTATCATTGGTACTTCAATCGACAGAGTGATCGTATTGATCTGTTTCCACCCTTGATCGAAATGACCTCTTGATCAAAATAGAACCGAGCTACCCTAATCAATCTTTCTCAACACTTTTGTTCAATGGTCCTCCCGAGGAAATTCATTTGTATCTAGGGAAATGGCTCTTTGGCTTCTTTTGCCATTGATTTTTAATTTAAATTAATTTTTTTTGAGGCCTTTAGGCAATTTTGGTGGAGATCGGATGATGAAGAGAGAAATGGTGCAATTAAGAAAGTGGAGGAAACGTGAGAATCTTCAGCACCTAACCCACTTAGCACGAACCGAGATCGAAGCGAGGATCCCACGCACCAGAGATGAGCGTTCTACCATTGAGACATCGCGGCCCACTTTCGCCATTGATATTCTTGCCTTCAGTTATTTATGTTGGCAAAAGTGACACGAGTTCCGACATTTATAAAAATAACCTAATTATGACGATGGTGATGAAGTGTGTTTCGATAGGACATAGTTCTATGAATCGAAATTTAATGGGCAAGGTGAACTTATAGGAGTTTATCATTGCTTTCCATTGAATGAAAAATAAATACTATATATTATACACAGTGTTTATACATTTAGATACATTCTATATCTCCATGGGAAAAATCATATAGCTCTCTAAAGTTATGGTTTCTGTCAAGCTTACAGCTTTTGTTGCGTCCCGCAAAGTCATTTTTTTAACAAAAAAAAAAAAAAGAGGACATTGTTATGAACCCCGCCCTTTTGTTGTTTTCGGGCGTTGGTTAGGTCACAGTTTTACACGCTCTTCGTGCTTCTTTTCTTTTTTGTAGAAAAAAATCGTATTCATCACAGTAGGGAAAAATGGGGAAGATACCGTATATTAATGCAGTGATGAACAGACAAGTCATCTTCCATCTTGATTAATGAACACTCCGAGCTGATGTTCTATTGTTTTCCTCTGTATAGTGTGTTAAAAATTGAAAGAACTTTCAATAGTTTAAAATCCATGAAGCACCACCACGAAGAGCGCCAACGAACATCATTTTGTACGTGTGAAAAAGATATGTCTACACTACGTTATATCATTTTTCAGAAACCCTTTTTGCTTTCCCGCACTTGTTGAAATCAAGAGGAAGAAAATCAACTACAGGATGTAACGGAAAATCAATTAGCAGTTGTTATGTAATGTGGGAATGCCAGATAAAATTAATTCGTAATTGTAAAACATTGTGTTTCTCTTATTTTGAAGGAAACTAAAGAGAAAAACAATGCTTTTAACAGAAATCTTAGAAAGGAAAAACAACATAAGATTGTGTTTCTCTTCCTTTCTGATTTCGTTTTTCTATTTTTCCAGTACAGTAGTAGAGTTTGTGGGTGTTAACCATTATGAAACACAATTCAGACAATGCAGGTTTTATCCTCTGTTCAGGAAAGTTGGATTTTTTCTAAATTGCAGGTCTGTACAAAACCTTAACGGGGTTGATCACCATCTTGGTATACCCTTCCCATTGAAGTACATAGGAATTCGTTTACTCGTTTTATGTCTACCAGGAGCGTAATTTTTAACTTCTGTTATCGCCTAGTTTTCCTTCATGTTTATTATTACTCATGCTGTTTTATAAAGTGGATTATTATTTATACGGACAATATAATTTCCCATTGATACATTATGTTTGATATAGTTAACTATTAATAATACATTACGCTAATATATTTTTTTTAAAAAAATCACATTTTGCAAAACAATAAGCGTCAAAATATTGACCAAGAGAATTTTCGTGAAAGCAGAACTTAAATATTCCTCTTCTGAAAGACAGAAAATGAGTAAAACAATTCCCTTAGGAATCAATAGAAAGGTTATACCAAGATGACGGGGCTGATCTATATTGTTAATATTACTTGGCAGCAGTATGCATCAATCGGATACGATGAAATACTTGCTTTCCGAAATTGCTCTGATATGTTTTTTAAAAAATTCTTACCAAAGTGCTATTCACCCATAAGCAATGGGACGTGATATGGCCCATAATTTTAAACACTCTCTTTTCCATTACGTGGCTCCCTTTGTATAAATCTGATCTTACAACCGAGTAAAAAGGTCGAGTTTCTTCATAGCTATAGGCTATAAGATACTTTAGAGCTGCATCGGCCTTAGGTAAGACGATTATTATTATTATTATTATACCTTTTACACAGTATTTATTATACTTTTAATTAGTGCAAATATCCTTCAATAATAGGCAATACCCCGATATAATAGCTTGACGGGTTGCAGAACTACCAGGCGCTGGTAAAAAAAATAGTACATTTTAAAAATTGAGCTGCGGCCATTTTGGATTTCGAAATTCAATATGTTAACTTTAGAATGGAACTTCCTCAAACCCACGGAAATTGAACTTGTATTTAAGCAAAAGGCAAGTAGAAAATAATAATAATAATAGAATCGGGTCATGGAGACAATGTTGTCCACTTTTTAAATTTTTGTAGATTCAACAATTTTTGTTTACTCGTCAAGTAAACATACACTGCGTGTAATATTTTGTTGATAATATATCTTTTGCAATTTCTACACATACGCTATTGATCAAGGTTTTTTATTTGTCGTTTTAAAGTATTGGCTTGTGTATTTTGAGCTTCTTGGAGCTGGCAAAACTGCTTCGAGGTTAATTCTTTTTTGTAAACTTTTGCTATTATTGTTAAAATGTTTGGGTAAGTCAAATCTAGTGCAAATGGAGTTCAACATTCTCTTGACGAAGTTAAATGCAAAATATTAAAGTAACAAGATGTTTAATGAATAGTAATTCCTTTTGCACAAATAATTTATATTGAATTGAATTAAACTGAATTGTATTTAACGGCCTTTGGTTATTTCTGGCTCAGACCGGGATGGGGAAGGTAGCAGATGGGTCAGTTTTCGGCCAGGGCGTTGTTTAAGGTGCATTCGGCTGGTGAAGCTGAGGAAACCCTGGGAAACCTGTCAAGATGGTCAGTCGTGGGGTTCGAAGCCACGTACCTACCCAGTGCCGATCCAAAGCCTGCTTCGTTAACGCCTGACCTACGAGGGCTGGGTACAGATGTCTTTTATGTAGAGACAATCTAAAAAAATATCCAGAGTAATTGGTCATATCGTATAACAAGGAATATATAAATGACACTGAATTTCCGGAGATTCCCTCTCCAATGTGCATTTCACTTTTTTTCTCCAGAAAATGTGGAACGCCTGAAACTAGATATGTTTTTATTTGTGAATATGTTTCTGTATTCATCACCTTCATCTTTATGCACATGCATGCACACACAAGTGAAAGTGCACAAACGCACACGCCATCTGTCCATACGAGGCAAAAGGAGAAAAGAGAGACAAGACAAGGTTATAATAATTATAAGTTCGTGCAAGTCTGATATGCAACAGTAATAATAGCTTCATGTCCAAGAGTGGTCATTTCTTAAATGAGTGACAGTTGTAATAAGCGATAATTTTATGTAATTTTTGAATGTAATGTAAAGCTACTTGTTTATTGCATTCTCTCGATCACTCCAAGAGGAAAAATAAATTTAGTAGAAGAAATAGGAAATATTTTTGTATCCTTTTCTCATTGAATTTGAATTTAGTGTTAAGGCCTTCATTCAGGCAACTTGAGCTCAGAGCGGATTGATGATGATTGGAGGAATGAAGAAAGTGCGAGAAAATAGGAGAAACCCGATAAAACCCACGCAAACGATGTTTGTCCACCACAAAGTCCACATAGCACGAGCAGAGATCGAACCGATGACCCCAAGCACCAAAGATTGTACCATTGAGCCACCGTGGCCCATAATCCTGCCATGACTTTTAGTTCCTGATAATAGACATAATTTTGAATTTCTTTCAAGTAACTCTTTTCCTGTTTTGTAATGTAAATAATCATGTCACGAAGTTTGGAACATTATTTAAGGGACACCCTGTATATTCGAATTATTTCTTTATGCATATCCACAAGATTATATCTGGAAAATGTTTTTAAGTGACTGAAAAGTATTAGAGTGACAAACAAGTAAAAAGGTATTTAGGAGAAAGACAAAACAGTTTGCGGGGGGGGAAGGGGGGGGCATGAAATGTTAAAGAAAAGATTGACTGAATGTTCAGTATGTGTTTGTAGGGGTATAAAATAAATCCGATGACGGATAAAATTTGGTATGCGGGTAATGAATAATATCCGTGTGGTTTCATCCGGAGTATAAGTAAGATTTTATTCATTATGCGGATCTTTTATCACCCGGATAAATTATTATGCGAATTCGCAATTTTCGTCTCTACATGTAATGAATATGTTCCATGCCAAAATGAGTGACATGGAGTTCAAGTGATCAGGATGTGTGCAGAAAGTATGTAAATGTAACCCGGAGAAACAAAGGCAACACAAAAAAGTTCGAAATTCCTATCCAGAAAGACGTCATAAATATCCCCAATTCCTGTGCACATTACTTACACATCTTGAGTAAAAAAAGAAGTTAGCACTGTGATTTTACTAACAATCACGAAAGCTCCGATTCCTTGATAGTATCTCAGACACACGAACATATTCTTTTTACAAAAACAGATTGGCAACACTGACAACTGGGGTAATTAGGATCGGGAACACCCACAGGTTTTTTTTATATTGTGTCGAATCATATTTATGCCAATTTTGGGGCAGATATATATAACGGAATGGAAGCCATTTGAATAATTAAATTTTAAAGTACGTTGACTACACTGACAGCTGGGGTGATTGTGAACGGTGACCCCTAGAGAGTTTTTATATTGTGTCGACTAACGTTTATGGCAAGTTTGATGCGAATATGCCCAACGGTATCAAGCATGTTTTAAAAAAATACAATTTTAAAATAGGTTGGCAACACTGACAGTTGAGGTGATTGGGGGACGGGGATTCACACAGTACTTTTCAATTATGTATTGTAGAATAATATTTGTACCAATTTTGGTATAGATAGGTCTAAAGTAATTTGTACAATTGAATTTTCAAAAACTGGTTTTGTAACATAACCGCACTGCACCAATTAAGATGGTTCGTCGACTATAATCTGATCTAACCAAAATGTTTCCAACGACATCTCAACCACTTTTCTACACCTTCTGATTCCTGAGATTTTTTTGGACTCAGACAGACGGACGGAGCGGGATTATAACTCCACTTTTTGATTACTTCGCTATCAAGGTACGTAAAAAGTAAATAAAATTTCAGAGACGATGTGTAAAAAAGGTAAAACAAACGTATTATTTTGCTGGTAATAATGAACATTTTATGACATTTTGAATTCCATAGCGGCTGGCGAGAACTTAATATTTTCCGTTGATTTTCGGCTATTCCTAGCTGTCTAGTTATTATTTCTGCTTGTGGAATCAATGACTGTTTTTGTTCACTGAGGAAAAGTAAAAAAAAAGGGGGGAGTAAATAGATTTATAGCATAAACTTAGTGAAGTTCGTTCAGAGAAGCTACTGGAAATTTCTTTAAAAACAGAAAGTTATCCGAGTAAAAAGGACCTACCACCTTTAGTGTCACAAATGAGGCGTAGTCCAGTCGGATGACTGTGCACATTCTACCGCCAAGCTTCGGCAGAAAGAATCATATTTGGATGATTAATGTTCCGTTAAAAAGAAATGCGGCGAGATCTTTCCAACGACACCTCAACCATCTTCCTAGCCCTAGTAATTCCTGAGTTGAAAGTTGTCGACAGACGGACAGAGCGGTTCTATAAGGCTTCACAGCACTTCTGCTGAAAAATAAAACGGGCGGAAATATCATGATCGGCTGAACGAAAATCTGAAACCAGTTTCCCGATACCTCTTTTTGTTAAGGTTTTAGTGCGGATGCTACAGAGGAAGGACCTACTTTTTTTTGAGTGCACTCAAGGTTTAATGTAAAGAAAACGATCTCCAACAAAAAATGGCAGCACAATCTCCTTATAATGACTAATGTATTTTTATCGTTGCAGGAAATTCCAATCCTGCTCCTAGAAATTCAAGCCTAGAGAGTTCAGACTTCCAGGGAAGAAAGTTCATAACCAATTCACGAGTTCGATCAATGTCGATTTTTTAAATTTTGTTTTCCTTCATTGTTGAAATCGCTTGATTGTTGTTATGAATACCAAAACTATAACGATGAAGAAAAAGGAAAATAGAAAATCGGCACTGATCGAATTCTTGATTGTTTCCCCGAAAGTTTAAACTGTCTAGGCTGGAATGTGTAGGAGCAGCATTGAAATTTCGTGCAACAATAAAAATACATTAGTCATTATATGGAGGTAGTGTTGCCATCTTTTGTTGGAGATCGTTGCTTTACATTAACCTTAAAGAAATTTCACTCGTTCACACGCACACAGACGAACAGACACAGACTGCCTTCTCTTGTCATTTCTCAAGTTACACACCGCATCAGTGCGTGCGATTTGAACGAGTTAGCGAAGAAACAGATGCGCTCATAGTGACGTGAACGTTATAATACTACTAAACCATTAAGGGGTGTTGCACCCGGAACTTCTCACTCTTTCCCAATGCTGAATTTTCGTATTCATTTTTACTCTTTCCTTTTTTTAATTTACTTTTTTTTCTTTCTCATAAACTTTTTTTTTCTTTTCACTTTTTTTCCCTTTCGAAATTCTATCCGGCAAACGCCATTACTTTTCTTTCACTTCACTGCTTTGCATGACTGAATACTTCTCATTTCCCTTCTAAAGTCCCCTTTTTATTCATTTTAATTGATTAAAAAATAAACATACACTGTAAAAAATATTTCGAAACATTGCTGGAGATTTCCAGTAACTTGGGTAATAAAAATTAGCTATCATTCAGTTTTCAAAGAGCTTAAAGCTAATAAAAAGAACCTGAATCGATATTCGAACATGGTGTCTTTACTTAGAAGTCCAGCGTCTTACAGAATGGACTAAACTGCTAGTCATAAGAAAACGCTACATCAAAACAGTATAAAGTGTAAGAAGTGGTTGCCTGAATCCCGAAGACAAAGTAAGTAACTCCCACGACTTACGCCATATTTTAATCACTTTTCTATTATATTTGTCAATATTAGGGATCGGATTTGTTGAGACTAGTTTCCATTTCTGCTAAAATAATACATCATTGCTGGTCTAACCACTGTTTTGTAAATCATCCCTTTATTCTTCACCGTGATTCTGCGGTCGCAGAGAACGCCACTTACTTTCTTCCAATTTTGCCATCCCTCTTGCATTCTGTGTGTTATTTCAGAGTATGAATCGCCATTCCCAGTAGCAGTTGAGCCTAAATATTAAAAGCTTTTCACTTTATTCAATCATTCTTCTTGCAACATCATTTCTCCCTTTTCTTCTCCGTTAAACTCAAGATACTCAGTTTTCTTTCTACTAATCTTTAGGCCTCCATCTTCCCAAAACTTCTTCCAACTTTCTCCAAATAAAACAAAATAAAAATAATTTTTAGAAACACGCTTTTCTTTTTTTAAAAAAAATCGTACTAAAAAGAAAAAAACTAATTTTATTTTCAAGAAAATTTTATATTTATGCATGACTAAAAGGAACAGCATGAGGCGCGCTCTCATATACAATCATTTTATAATTCCTAAATTCGCATGTAATATTATATAAGTATACCTTAATATATATCAATAATAAAAAATAATGTGTGATTATATTGAGACACGTTTAGTGGAGAGAGTTATATGATACTATAAAATACTGTATAATGTTATATTATAATATTATATACCGGTATATATATATATATATATATATATAGAAAAGGTCCCGCCCCATGCTTTTCTTTTTAGTCATGCATAAATAGATTTTTAAAATAGTAATTTGCTTGAAAAAGGGACTCTTTTTCATAGTCTAGTGGTTAGAACGTTGGACTCATGTCTGCGTGGTCCCTGGTTCAATTTCCCGAGGGAGTCCCACATTTCGGCGTCCACCTAGCGTCGTGAGTGAAATTTGGAAGTCACGTGAATAAAGACATGATGACTACTCGGTCTAGAAAGGCCCTAATACGCCTGTTCGTGACCAGGTGACACTCAATGCTAACCACACTGCCGTCACTCAGGTGGACTCAGTTCTACCAACCGCGGACAGATGGCGTTGGGGCAGGCTCAGGACCTTTCGGTCTGTAACGCCCGTGGTTATTATTATTAGTTTTCTTGAAAACAATATTTGTTACCTTTTAGTACGATTTTTTAAAGAAAAACATACTTTTAAAAATTACTTTTATTTTGTTTAGTTTAAGCTTTTAGTGGCAAGCTTCTTTAAAGATTATTGTGTTGATTTTACGATTAAACTTGATATGGCAAGATTGTAGCAAGTTTGTCAGGTGCCAACTAGTAAGCGTGATTCAAACTTAATTTAAGCTTGAAGACTACTCATGGCAAGCTTAATGCAAGTTGGCAATAAGTCTGAACCGAGCTCACTCCGCTATACGGGAAGATAATTAGATGCTTTTTTGCAATACATTTCCCCCCTCTTACTGTTATTGAAAATATTTCCAATGATGCCATAGAGGGGTAAATAATATTCTGCTGACAGCATAAAACGAGTATTAAACTTCTTCTGGAAGATAATCACAGGAAACATCACAAAATCAACGAGCCGCTGTGTACGTGAGAGGATATTTATTATATGCTATTTCCAAGGATGTTCTAATAGAGGATATGCGATTTCGCCATGAACGTGAAGGCTAACGTCACTGTTTAGTCCCGCCCAGTTAACCCAGTTAATCCAATCAAAAACGTTGTTTTCGGCTAACAAAGACGGCAGCAAGCTCGGTAATTGTCTGCTAACCAATCATGTGCGTTGTCTTGCTCGATGCTCAGTTTTTTTTTTTTTTTGCTTCACTCTTTTGCTGAGCATGAGATAGCTATAAGCGTATCCTCTAATAGAACATCCTTGACTATTTCACTGTCTCATTTGATATTGAAGATGACCGCAAAAATTTGCGTCCTTGACGAGTTTTTCACATTTTTATTTTTTATTTGGTTCTTTTTTCATCCTTGCGGTGTTGCAACTTGTCTTTTCAGCTTGTCTTCTACAACAATAGGCTATATGTTGCGTTTACATTATAAATAGACCAACTTTACCAGTTCGTTATATAAGTATTGTGCTCTTTCTTTTTTGTTTGTTTTGCTGTTAGTAGATAATGTGTTGTGTATTATGCATATGTTGTAGATGATTTTTTACAATATCTTCTTTTTTTAAGATGGAAAAGATTTTAGACGTGTTTGTGACGAAGAGAGATGGTAATCATATGTACTCAAAATCTCATCACGTCCGAGATTACCTTATAACAATTACGAGAAGTTAAGTGTTACGATAGACTGAGTTTTCGAGTCAACATGTTAATGAATGAAGATTTGTTGTTTCTCAAAAGGGAATGTGTTGTCTGTTTCTTTCCTTTTTGCTTTCCTGTTGTTGCTTGGCAATTGTTCTTATAATAAAATGAAACGGTATGGCAAGCGCTTGTAGTACAACACTTCCAAGAAAGTTACTGTAAGTGTTCTGCATGAACACACTAAAAGTATTGATTTATGAGTTTACAATGCATTGCCTAGATACAGCGCGAGATATTATTTTAGAACGTTAGAAGAAAAAAATGAAATTAATTAATTAGATTTGCAGATGATATGGTTCTTGTTGCCAAGAGTGAAACATCTTTTAAGATTGGCGTTACGCGTAATGTATTTTTTTTTGTTCTTGTTGTTAAAAAGCAGAAAAAAACAAACTATTTTGGTAAACTTTATTTTGCATGGAGTAACTTTTGATTTCGGCAATGCTGGTTAAAATCCAGAAACATCCTTGTCCCAGACAGGGTTCTAACCCACAACCTTGGAGACGCTACCCTAACGCAGACTTGTCAACCTAGAGAAATGTCAATGCGTGGGGTTTGCCAACCTGGAAGGGGGAATGCGGGAGATTGCGTGAGAAACGAATAACATACCAAAGAGTTACTAGTTATCACAAAAGTACTGTAGAAAAACAGCGTACGGCAACAAGTAATTTCAGAGTAGGTCCTACTTGAAAAATTTAAAGTAAACAGACAGTTTTAGAAGTTATTGCAATAGTTTACGATCTGATCAGTTCAACAATTCTTCTACATACCATACATATATTATGATGTCTTGCAATGCTGCCACTTTAGAAAGGCATTTTATTTCGTTTTTACTTCACTTTACAGCGCGAGCTTTAAATTTTGCACGTTTTCTCAAAATGCATGAGTTTGCAGGTTCTTTGCGTGAGAGCGTGAGTTGATGCTTGAATGCGTGTGACTCACGCATTTTGCGTGAGATTTGACATGTCTTCCTAATGTTTCACACAGGACTACCTTAGTAATCTTTTTTTTGTACGTATGTTTTTACAATGAAAGAATGGATTAAATTAATCACTTCACTGTTATAATGTCACACACTGGAATCTTATCCGGACTACAGAATATTGACTACAGTAGATTGTGTTGGAAGATTTTAGAATCATCTCATCCAAATTAACCGTAAAACATAAGAGACCTGTGGTGCTACCTTGAGGTACACCACAACAAACATGAAGATAACTTGATTTAGATCCTCATAAAATAACTCTCTGTATATAAAAATGAGCAATGTATGTATATTGCTTGCGTTGCGTGTGACATTAATGTTAAGTTCTAGTATCAAATATACTGGTTTATGAATAAAGAAGAAAGAAGTGATTTACTGAGTCAAAAGCTTGATCAAAATCTAAATAAATCCGCATCAAGTTTCCTTCTGTCTCGTAACGCACTTGTAACATCAGAAGATTGCCAAACTAACAAATTATTATTATTATTATTATTTCGAATTAACAACGTGATTACGAAGTATAAACGATTAAAGCAACTAACTAAATGTTGAGGCGGAGTCTCAAATATATTTCCGTCGTTGTAAGGCCTCCAGTAATATGTATACATACACTAAACCCAGATTGAGTATTAACACAAAACAAACGGTAGGAAGACCTGAAGTGCCTGCAGTCAATCTCTCAAATCACGAATAACTTTATGTAAATAAAAAACCCTGAACAGTAAATATGTACCTACTGAACGAAATTCCTCAGAGGCAGAAAATGTCAGTTGTGTAAGAATTTCTGGTCTGTTTGGTTGCCCCCCTCTAACTGACTGGCAGGTGACTACTGCATCGTCCAGACACGCCTTCCCTTCAGCACTGCCACCTTCTAGCGACAACTACAACTTTACACATCGTTTCTTTTGACATCTCAAGGTGTATTCCCAGTCCATACATTTTTCATTGTTGCAAGAGATTGTTATCTTCAGGTATGTTTGTTTACTTAAAGTTGTGATTAAAATTCTTTGTTTAAGCCTCAGTGCGAGTGGGGATTCCCGCCTTTTTTGTTTTACAATTATTCAAATTTCAACGCAGGTAAACATAAATTAACTTTCATGGACCAAAGTTCATTTCGTACTTTAATAATGGTCCTTTAATTATTCCCTCCCAAAAGTGTTTGCACACAATCCTGAAGTTACTAGTAGCATTTCTTGTACTAATTGTATCTATTATTCATCCTCGTCTAAAATTTTGTCATTTTAAGCCTTTTTTTAGTAACTAATGACTTCGGCCCGTCTGGAGTCCATTCATTAGCTGTTAAGTTTATAAAATTCACAAACATCCATGCTTCCACCGGGATTCGAACTTGAGACCTTCGACTCGCTGGCTTGGCACCTCAACCCATGCGGCTACCAGATCGGCTTAACCCTCGTCTGTCCTTAATTTAACTCCTCAGCAAATAATATTTTCATTTGACAATAATAATAAGAAAATAAATACATAAAAGCATACATAATCCATTTTTACTTCCATTGCGTGACACAAATTGCACCGTACAACATGAAATTTTCCTGCCTCAAAAGTGATCTTTCTTGCTCTGAATTCCAAAATGATGTTTTAAAAGGAGGACAAACTCTGTTGTGATATACAGTAGAACATAAGGCAGTTGTGATACTTTTAAAAAATAGCT
>JAGDQP010039229.1:0-17825 GCA_022664845.1 Lepisma saccharinum | reverse complement strand
TTGATATTGTGTTAAACGCAAGAACCATGCATGAAATAAACTTTTTGAAAAACAAGTGGTTTGGTTGTTATAACGAAGCTAATTCAAGCTTGTTGGAATCAGCAACTATGCGAGGAATCCTGTCAAACTTAAATTATTATTTTTTGTTGCACTTTCACTCTTTTGTGATTAAGTGTTTTGGCATACTCTTAAGATAATTCCACTGTTGGATTCTTTCATGGTATCTTGTACATCGTCTGTTACTTTGTGTGAAGTTTGCTTCTGTTATTTACTGATCCAAGTTCTTCGGTCTCTTGTATGATATTAGTGGTTGTGCTGGTGGAATACGCACCCACGAGCTCTGATGCTTTGTTGAGCTCAACCAAATTTTCTAGTGGCTTGGTGTACTGAACCAAATTCAAGTCCGGCTTCTGCAGTCTCATTAAAGGTCTGATATCTCGTATTCCTTTCCTGACTTATAATCCTGGGGAAAGTGCCGTTTGTATAGCAAATTGAACAGTGTTCTGAAGCATTCTTCCACGTCACCTGTCGAGCTATAGTTTGGCCAAGAGAGACCAGCTTGGCCCCTGAGGGGTTGCTTGGATATAGCGAAGGAGTCGATCCCCTATTTCGCGTCACTGTTTCCTTGTTGTCCAACCTCCATGTTCTGCATGTAGTCCAAGGTGTCATTCAGCCCAGGCAGGTCCATGGAGAGCTTTGCTTCAAGTGTGTCCAAATTGTACTAACAGTACAGAATTTACAAGACCACTTTATAAAAAAGTTTTGTTTGTACTTAGAAGTAAAATTATATAGAACAACGGTTTGCAGTACCACCAATGGTATGAAGAATTCTACATTTTGTAAACTTGTTTCAGGATAGCCTTCATTACCCTGCCCAGGATAGTACACCACAACTATTTCGATCAACTGTGCTGTGCCCTGACTTCTGATATCTCTTACAGTCTCTGTGACAAACGCAATTCAGTTTGACCGTAAATGATAGTCAGAATTATATATTTTGTAAAATATTGTAGGAATATGTCTCAATGCTAATTTTATTCACATATTTCTCTTGAAAATGACTCGTGTAGTAAGTCTCAGTGGCTGTTTCCTCTGAAAGAGCGAATTAATACGTCTGCTGTACGTAATTGCCAATACCTTCTAGTGATTCATGTAGATGCATATTTTTATGAAAATTAATATTTTGTGAATAGTGTCATTCTCCATTGAAGGATAAATAATATTTGTTAATTTTAGTTTAACTTGGTATAACTTAAACATATAATATTGTTGTATTCCTGATTGTCAGAAATAGTTTATAATGAAAATAAATATGGACTTTACGCACTTATTTTGATTGTTACCGTAATATCATTTTTGTTAGCCGATTTTTGTAGCTGTTGGGTACTCAAGAGCTGAAAGGGGAAATATACAGAATGGTTATTCTGCCGGTAATACTTTAAGGTTGCAGACGTTGAAGTATGACCCTAGCAGAATAAGGTTCTGAGAATGATATAAGGACCGAAAGGAGACGAGATGACTGTAGAATGGAGGAGAGCACATAATGAAGAATTCTCGGACAGTAGACCCCTACGACTCACCCCACGTAAGAATAATGAAATCGCAACGACTTTCGTGGGCAGGCCATGTAGCTCGGATAGGGTTGAAACCAAGGCTATATGCCATCGTGGTTGGCAAAGCGGAGAGAAAGACACCGTTAGCAAGACCGAGACAACTTTGCGAGGATAATATTAGAAGGTATCTTCGAGAAGTAGGTGTTTGTGATGAAAACTAACTTGATGTTGTCCATAATAGAATACTATGACTAAGTTACTCCTGCGATAATCATGCGAGTTCCGTAAGTCATAGAGTTATTTAATGGACATTTCACGACATACCATTTGCATTCTGTTAAGAAATGAAGTGTTGTCTAACATGTAGTAACCGTTTGAGACATTTGTTAACGCTCGAGTGTTACCGTTGGTACTTTCCACACCAATTGTTATGCTTATTTACACAGATGACCTTTTCTGCTGGTGTCTTTTTCCGTGCAGTCGACTAGTCTGTTGCAAAAGACATTGATTTAGCTTATGTTGGCTTAGGAAGAGAAGAACAGTGTTACTGAATTGTAGTTAAGGGACAAAAATGAAAGTGCTGTTGAATCTTCTGATAAGGGGTGTGTAGTGGGTTCAGAAGGATTTTGTTAAATCTCATCAGGTTCTCCTCCAGTTCTCTAGTTTCTGAAACATAAACGTCTTGCACAAGTTTTTATTATTGACTCAATCACCAGTTGTTAAAGGAACGTACAGTTATTTTCTAGAGGTTAATACAGATAATTGTTTCTTCAATAAAAAATATATTAATTTCTTTTATGAGAGACAATTGGGTACTACCCACTATAGTAACTTCATCTGCACTAAACACTCTCTCACAAATATTCAATAAAGAAATCAGTAAACTGTACGCTAAAGGAACGTTCCAACGACAAGAACTATCTCAATACATGTATGTTATTACTTGTGTGTGATGATGACCAATGTATAAACTGTTCCCACTTACGTTTATAATATGTATTGATATCATATGTTTGTTATAAAATGTATTTGATGTTTAATATAATTCCTTTTGAAATAGAGTAACAGCTGTAAGATTGGAAAGGGTCGGTCATATTTGTTACGAAAAAATATATATTTTTTTTAAAATTAAAAGTTCATAAAAAAAATATGAGGAGGATGAGGATGAGGGACACTGCGTCAAAATTATTGAGAATGATTGACACACCCACAGCTTGATGAAGTTAAGGGCTAAAGAGGCTGTGCCCCGAAACCCCCTTTGTTTCAGAGTTCTTACCAAGGTAAATCAGTTACATATATTTTTTGAGAAAAGAGCAGATGCGTCAGAATGCATGGGCACAATGGATAGTCGCCAAAGGCCCCTAAACACATATTGGTCTAGAGGCCCCCATGCTAATTTAAATACTTCTTCCAAGCGTTGTCTATTCTAAATTCTTAATTTGATCATATTTAATTCAATTTGGAAAAGTATTATACGTCTATTCCTTATCACGAATGGCAAATGATAAGTGATAACTTCTTCAGATACCAGAATCAGCTTCCTAAAAGTAGACCACTAAAAGATTTGACAACGTATGACAAAACAGACAGAACAAAAAGAGAAACACTAGGATGGCATGGCTCTCGAAGAACGCCAAGTGAGTGAGCCGCCACCACTGGCTACTGCGACTCTCCTACATGCAGTCATGCAACTACAGGCTATGGCGGGGGTGTGGATGCTACGGTTTCTATCTATGCGAAGACATTAACCGCGTATCGGTTCGTGTATAAGAGAAGAAAGAAGGTGAACCAAGAAGACAGGATAGGGTGTGAAGAGTTTCCTTGAAAGAAAGGGAGAACCAGAATATACGTTGCTGTATATTCCGTATAAACCCCTTAATCGGTTCGAACTATTCATTTATTTACCTGGTAAACCACGCATGCGCGAAAGGTGGGAAAACCCAGGTAAAGTCTGTAATGAACTTATCTGTTATGCATCCATTTTAGCAAGTGTTGTTATTACATGCAAGCTGATCGCTCACACACGCATAGAGCGCATAGAGCTCGTGCGCGAGTCTGGAGAAGCTGCTCAGTACCATTGAATTGCTGGAACGATTCCTGCTAAGAACAATTAATTACACAGAAGAAGGTTCTGTTGGAGTGCCTGAAAAAGAACTGTGAAGGCTGAATTAGTAATACTGCGAATAAGACGTCATTGTACATTTGAAGGGTAATCAGCTATTGCCTGTAGTCTCCATGGTGCGTCAGTTCTTTTACATATATATATATATATATATATATATATAGTCACACACACACACATGTATATACATAAATTACAGCCATATTCAATCCACTAGTGAATCAGGCCTCTCCCCGAAGGGAGGAGTTGGTCCACTGCTCCCACGCTGACCAGACGCGTTGCGATATATATATATATACCCATGGATTTTATGGTTGTAATTTAGTTTGTTTAAATTTATTTGAGTGCGCTTAGTACGTTTAGTGGTCTTTTGTGTTTCATATGAAAGCCTGTTCTGTATGTTCCAAGTTGGGAAATCAGGTTGTTTTGTGAATGGTCTTTGGTGGAGTACAATTTCTGAGTTGTGTTTGTGATACTCTGATATATTGCTTGTATGTTGAACCTGCTCTGCAGCGGAATGAGTCTTGTGTACCTGGGGCATTTAATGAATATTTTAATTACTCTGTTTCTGAAATGTTTATAGCTTTTTTATATGTACTTGTGCAGCGTATCCCCATATTTGTGCTGTGTATAAAATAATCAGTTCTGAGCATTTTGTATAGTCTTGCATTTGTCTTTAGGTTTAGCTGATTGCTAGTTAAAAAGCTTTTGAGCTCTTAACTGTTACTGAGCTTTCAATGCTAATATTTAAAATTTTGTGATTATATTGCCAATAATTATTATACCAACGAGGCAGAACATTTGTTAGCTTGTTTGCACTGTAAACAGGATCGATTCGGGGTGCCGAGCATCCTGACAGATAGTTTTCCTGGTTTCCCCTATCACACTATGCAAGGTTTCGGATGATACCTTGAATAATACAATGGGTGAACATTCTCTAACGAACAATTATCTTATTTCAAGAAGAAATAATAGGCGTATTATTTTCTAAATATTTCCTCTGTATTTATATTTGTTTGGAGTTATTGGTCTTCCACCAGGCGTCTCCCTAGGTGGCGGATAGGGGAATGCCGACCAGATATGGTGGGTACCGGAAATATTCCGGGGCGGACCAAAACCAGTACTGCTGCCTTGCAGTTAGTAGAGGCATCTACAAAGGCTAGGGAAGATAACCCCGAACAAAAATATAATGGTGAGGGGAAGCAGCATCACCATTACCACTCTGAGGCTGAAGATGAATGACATCGGCAAGGCTCAGAGATGGACAGAGGGCGACATCTTGAATGTCTACCTTTACTGCGAGGTCGTAGAGCTGACAACTCTACACCGCTAAAACATGTCAAGAAATAGTAACAGATGGTTCATGGATTCTCCTGGAGTAAAATATTCAGGAGGTAAACTAGTCCCTCATTCGGATCTCCGGGCTGGGACTGCTTCAGGGGGCTCTATGAACAGGATTAAGAAAGACCTTAGAATAGGAACGTGGGACGTACGAACATTATACCAAACGGGCGCTCTTCAGGTGGCGGTACGCGAGACCGAACTACACATATTAGCGATACAAGAAGTTCGGTGGGAGGGTCAAGATAGCATCCCACAGGGCAAGTACACGTTCTACTACGGGGAACACAATCTCACGATTTCGGAACAGGGTTCCTCATTAAGAATAGTATCCTTCAGGCGGTTCAGAATATAGAGTTCGTAAACGAAAGACTGTCGTACGTTACGATACGTACTCGATGGGGCAACACGGTTTTATTAAACGTCTATGCTCCGACCGAGGTGGCTACTGATAACGACAAAGATATATTCTACGATGAGCTAGAAAGGTTGTTTGACCGATTACCGAAGTATAATTCGAAAATTGTGTTGGGTGATTTCAATGCAAAGGTAGGGAGGGAAGAAAAATATAGACCTACTATAGGCAAATACAGTCTTCACGAAAAGACCAACAACAATGGAGAAAGCCTGATAACTTTCGCGATTTCGAAAAACTACTGGTAAAGAGCACGTACTTTGAACACAAAGACATACACAAATACACATGGGTATCTCCGGACGGCAAAACTCTCAACCAGATCGATCACGTATTAGTAGACAGACGAAGACACACCAACATAATGGACGTTAGGTCGTACAGAGGAGCGGCAGGTGACTCCGACCACCAATTAGTGATCACAAAAGTAAGGGAAAAGTTATGCATCGCGAACAGAGAAAGCAAGGGTTCAAAACAACTGAAATTCGAAGTGAAACTATTAAATAATCCGAGCATAAGAGCAGATTACCAACTCGAACTCTCAGATAGGTTCGAAATCCTAGCCGACTCGAGTAATAATAATGATGATATTAATAATGAAATTGATGTAAGTAAGATGTGGGAGGCAATTCGTGAAACAATTAAGAGCGCAGCGAAGGAACGCGTAGGTGAGAAGAAACAACAGAAAAACAAACCTTGGTTTGATGAAGAATGCATTAAACATCATGAGGAACGAAAACAAGCAAGGCAACGATGGCTAAGTAATAAAAGCGAAGCAAATACCAACCACTACAGTAACGCGAAACGAGACGCCACACTCGGGTTCAGAAACAAAAAGTGAGAATATCTGACGCAGAAGATTCAGGAGATTGAGGAAAAGGGGAAGACAAATAACATACGAGATCTATACAAAGGGGTAAACTCGTTAAGAAAAGGTTACCAGCCGAGGTTAGGAATGATTAGAAATGAACGTGAAGATCTTTGGCGGATCCGACTAAAAGTGTCGATGTGTGGAAAAGTTATTTCTACAAAATTCTTAATGTACACAGCGGGGAACAAACAGAGGAATTTGAAATCCATACCGCAGAACCGTGGATTCCCGAACCTAGCTAGATCGAGATCGAAATGTCAGTTAAGAAATTGAAAACTTTCAAATCACCAGGAATAGACAATATTCCAGCAGAATTAATTAAAACAGGAGGAACGACACCAGTCAAGGAACTACATAATTTAATAAGTGCTATATGGAGAAAGGAGGAACTCCCAAAGGAATGGAAAACATCAATAATTGTTCCGATTTATAAAAATGGCGATAAATCGGACTGTAATAATTACCGCGGAATCTCGTTACTTCCAACCTGTTACAAGGTATTAAGTAATATTCTGTTAACACGCCTAAGTGTATACTTAGATGAAATAATTGGAGATCACCAATGTGGATTTAGAAGAAATAGATCCACGTTGGACCAGATTTTTGCTTTGAGACAAATTCTGGAGAAGAAATGGGAATACAATGGGACGGTTCATTAGCTATTCATTGATTTTAAGAAAGCATATGATTCTATCAAAAGGGAAAAGTTATACAGTATCCTGATACGATCTGGAATCTCGAAAAGATTGGTTCAACTAACGAAGATGTCTCTCAGCGACCCCATAAGCAGAGTACGGATAGGTAATAATATGTCAGATAGTTTCAAGATTCGCAACGGATTGAAACAAGGCGATGCCTTGTCACCACTACTGTTTAACTTTGCGTTAGAATATGCGATTTTAAAAATTAAAGGGACAAAAAGGGACTATCATTGAATGGTTTGAATCAACTGTTTGTATACAAGGATGATGTAGATTTAATAGCGGACGATATAGATACACTACAAAGCAACACCGATGTCTTAGTAGAAGCGTGCGATGAGATAGGTCTACGGGTAAACATAGATAAAACAAAATACATGATAACAAGCCGAAGCACAGGGAATGAAGGAATTCAGAACATAAGAATTAGGTATGAGGTCATAGAGAAAGTAAACAAATTTAAATACTTGGGAGCTTACGTAACAAGCAAAAATGAGGTCACGGAAGAAATAAAAAGTCGGTTAGAATCGGGGAACGCATGTTTCTATTCAGTCCAAAAACTTCTAACATCGCGATTAATATCAAGGAAATTGAAATTGAAAATATACAGAACGGTTATTCTGCCGGTAATACTTTACGGTTGCGAAATTGGAGTATGACGCTAGCAGATGAACATAAATTACGTGTATTTGAAAATAAGATTTCGAGAAAGATATATATGGGCCGAAACAGGACGAGATGACTGGAGAGTGGAGGAGACTGCATAATGAAGAACTCCACGGACTGTACGATTCACCAGATGTTGTAAAAATAATGAAATCGAGACGAATAAGGTGGGCAGGCCATTTAGCTCGGATGGGAGAAAAACGAAGATTATATTCTATCCTTATTGGAAAGCCTGATGGAAAGATGCCATTGGGAAGACGGAGACGTCGTTGGGAGGGCAATATTAGAAGAGATCTTCGAGAAGCAGGTGTTCGTGATGAAAACTGGCTTGATACTACCCAGGATAGATTCCAATGGCGAACGTTTGTTACTGCGGCGATGAACTTGCGAGTTCCATAAGCCATAGAGTTAGTTAGTTAGTTAGTTATGTTTGTGATTGAGGCGGTAGCGCGTCTGACTATACGAAGGGGACGACTCGGATTTAAGTCCCCGCCACGACGCTCTAGATTTTTCTTCACCTATATCTGGCGCTTTTAGGTGTGTCAAATTGATTTCCAGAGCGTCCTTGGTACTCCTGGGCACCTGGGGAGGTTAAGGCAGTCGAACGTGGAACTAACCATCCTAACTCACTTCGAGCTGTTGATTGAGAATATGTGGAACATTACCTCCGCATCCCTTATCGCCGTTCACGACACGTGATCATCGCACAAGGGATAACTTTACCTTCTTTTAAAATTTATGAAACTTCATTTAAAACTCATTGTTTTTAAGTATCGCAGTGAACTTCTGTAAAGGTGTACCAGGAATGTTTCTTTTATTTTGTTCAAATAATTCTGTGGATGCGTTCAAGACCTGAAAAGTGAAATTAAAATAAGACTGCACTCCCAAAATACGTTACAGGAGACCTGCTATGTTCTCAAGAGAAAGGTGTCCACAAACAATCTTTTGTTGTCCAAAACTGATTCTGTTCAATTTCCCTCAAGAGACAATGCTTTCTCCGATCTTTTAACCTGTTTCCCCCGAAACTTCAGAAACGTTACTTATCGGATTCTTGCATATACACTCAGAATTGCAGCTTGCTTTTATCCTGAGCTGCTGAAATCAAATTTGCGATAAACAAGTCCATAACACTTGTCTCTATATTCCATGTGCTTCATCAAGAATGTGTCAATTTTGAAGAATCTTTCGATCGACTTTTTCCTCGTTCAATCAGTGACAATGTGTTAGGTCAGTTATGTGTTTATTGTATTTCAGCAAACTCGAAAGTTTTGCGTATCAGTACGCGATAGTTTAAGAACTCCCAATTTAGTGCAAAAACTGTTAAATTATGAGTGACCAATTCGCGTTGAGATGAATTAAGACTTACGTGTCAAGATACGAAGTCCTTTTGTTAGGCTTTGGCTAATTTTCTAAGATTTTAAAAATATTTAATCGGATTCGGAGGAATGAGATAAATCAGGTAGCATTAAGTTTCGTGTGGCTGCTTGTGATGAAAGCTATCATTAATTTTTATTGTCATGTTAGATGAATGTTCGAAAAAATACATTTTTATTTGAGAAATAATGAATTTTTCAAATGATTCAATTTCATTTATCGTTTCCATGCCTTTTCAGATGTCTTTATTCATTAGCCCTACAGTGACGGGACTGCACACGGTACATGTAACAGAGGTCCTAACGTAGTCCATTGCTCAGAGTCTCCAAAAAGCTTAATTCAGCACTGGACAACCCTGCTAAGAATTATAAACATCGACACTTTGGGGAAACGGCCGTAACGTAAGACTAGCGCCTAAGAAAAGCTCAGTTTCCGAAGTTTCACCTACAGTCAAACGCACGCGCAGGACTCCTTGAAAATAGCAGAACTTCCTTCTCAAGTCCTTCAACTATTTTGTTTTAGTACCGTAGAAACAAGATTTTTTTTGTATATATAAAAATTACCTGCAAGGCTCCTTAACTCATGTGGAAACACTTCCGGTACGAATAAACACTCTCGCGTAGCTTGAACTATAAGTAAGAGCGACAAGCGCTCAATCTGGAAGTTGCAGTCTGGCCTTGTGGTAAAGCGTTGAGAAGATGATCTAAAGGTTCCGAGCTCGAACTATGGCGTCAGCTTTTTACATTTAAAAAGAAAAAGAAAATTAAAGTTTTTTCGTTTTTAATGTAAATACACAAAGGAAATTTAATAAAATTTGAGATTTATAATTTTAAAAGATGCCACTGAAAACTAGAATGTATATTAGCCCACCAGAGCAGGATGCACACGGAGTCAAAGTGAGGTGTGAAAGGGGGGAGGGTTCGTCCGAAAGGAGCTGGTCAGCATTAGTCGCGGGGGAAGGGGATGAAGCTCTCGGTTAGCGGTGGGCATACGCAAAAGTGTTGTTAACTCATAGTGCTGTTCCGTACTGGAAGTGTTTCCATATGGGCTTTCCGTAGAGACGGAGTCCTGCACGTAGTTCTGAAGAAAAAATCTTGCCTGCCGAAAAGCATCCACCTCGCAACTGTCAGCTTGGTCTGGTGGTCTACGTGGTGGAAAGCTAATCGTAAAGTACCGGGTTGGAAACCTGGCGTCGTAACATTTACTTTTTTAAAAAAGAAAATTATATTTTTCTTTTTTTTTTTTGTATATGCGCATTAGGAAATTTAATAGAAGTAGTGACCAAGGGCACTTGGAGGTTAGGTAAGGTCTGGTTCGGTGTTTTTCTTTATTGCACACGGGACTTGCACTGAGACAGTGTTTCCTCGCGCGCTCACCCTAGACACAAGTAACATAAGCAGAAACTAATGTTATTAATCAACTTGTTCACTAAGAGGGGCAACGCAAAACACTTTTGCTCGGGCTCCGCATATATCAGGGGCAGTACCGTGTACAGTACAATAACTGATGTAACTAAATCCTAAAATTACTTTCCATAGTCATCGAGGCTTTGGGGGTCTCTGGTTCCGTGGGTGATTGCGGGTACGGTTCATATGCCACTACGTTAGACTTCGGGGTTTCGATAGTTTCGTACGTACGTAAACATGCGATGTTCCAACGGCTACGGTTCCATAATAACTGACATTGCAAACCCGACGGAAGGGAATCCTAATTCCCACTCCGTTTACTTCACTCGCGTCTCGAGTAGAGTCCCATCAAATAAAGTACACTCTGCTGTGTCACCCTGTATAATAATTATTATTTTGGTTTTATTTAACTTTAGATATAAATATTGTATTTAAGAAATAAAGCAGCTATTTTGCATTGATTAAAAGCTAGGGTGCTTTCGAGTAATATAAACCAACTACAATTACTTCACGTATGTGTCCCTCGTGTTCCCTTGGGAGAGGTTATTTTTATGGGTCTTAGGCATCTCAGACTCAGATTGGGATAGAGTAGTGAAGAGGATATTGGAAAGTAGTGGGCTTAGTTTCGAGGTACTATCCCAGCATTTCTTTGATATGACTGAGGTACGATACTGCAACTAGCAGAGCAAGAATGGGCGGCAGTTGGAATCTATACTAAAACATTTAATATACTTTGTTGAGTAAATATCTCGTAAATTTTCTTTTGGACTCACCAACGAAAACTAAAGCAAATTATTTCCAATAGCTCATACGATTTATGTTTTATTAAGAAGAGCATGGTTACAACACAACCACAACTCACCCAAAATTAAGATAAAAATGGTAATTTAAGATCTTGACGTCCGGGAACAACTCATTGCATGTATAACATTTTGCTTGCAAAAGAATAGAAAAAGCTTAAGCTTTCAAGGTTCAATTCTAGAAATAGATAAGATTCAATTTAAACTGTTTTACGCCATTGTGGAACCGTTTTAGTCGCTACAATTTTCTTGAACGGTACGAAATTGAAAGAAAGGGGTCAAGAGCAAACTTTGCTGAAAATTATAACATAAAAGATGCTGCCATCTAGTGGACATTTTTTCTCAGATATTCAAAGCAAATCGCACCCTGGACTTCAGTCTTTATATCATTTGCTATTGTATTTTCATATATTCTGTTTTAGACTTTCCACTGCGTGCATTTCGTAAGTGGTTCTTGTGATACTGCTGTTAAATTTCCTTATTTATTCCTATATTCATTTTAATCTATGTATTCACAACTACATCAATTTATGCCCACAAAACAAACTTTTTAGAAACATCGAAAGTAAAAACACGAGTGGCATTATTTTGTAACATCATGTAACTTTATTTTTTCATGGAACGTACTATTTTTCTGATAAAGTTCACTGGAGATTTCCAGGAAGCAAATAAAATAAAAAGCTAAAAGCTACTCTCTCTCTCTCTCACACACACACTTCAGTGCGAGCGGTCCCGGGTTCGACTCCCGGTGCGGGCTTAAAAATGTCGGTGTTGACCCAGCATCGTGAGGACAATTGGGGAGCTGCTGTGCATAAAAGACAGCTGCGATCACAGTAAGAGCTTCGGCTCTCCTCTCCCAACCCGTCTGGTCAGCTTAGGAACAGTAGACCAACTCCTCCCTTCGGGGAGAGGCCTCATCCACTAGTTTATTGAATATGGCTGTGATTTATTTATATATTTGCTACGATGGTCGTTAATTATCGATTTCCGAGTTTGTTTGGTCGTACGCTCTAAAATGGTTCCATATCAGACCACATTAAACCAGGAGAAAAACTGGCTCTGTTGAATAATATTTAATGGTGCCTCAAGCGACCTAAAATTTTGAATACGTTTACAATATATAGTATATGGCAAAAATCTGGAATAAACCCTTGTAATTTAGAAACGGCTTAAGGGGATGGGAAGATATCATGGATAGGAATACTGGAGCTAGAGACACACTTTTTGTGTAGAAGCATCACCGCGGCCATCTTGAAGTCCGCCATATTGGATTCATGTCAGAATTTTCAAATAGGTAGAGGGTCATCTGACACATTCTTTTGAGGTAGTACTTTTACGGCAACATAAATTTTATATTATTTTTAAGAAACCTTTAACTTTATTTAGCACAATGTGGAGCCAACGGACCCCTAAGTATACAAAATTGTTTGTAATTTCTTTACTTTTGATTGGAGATACATGGTATTCCGTGGATTCCTCCTAAAGCCCAAACTGTAGTGTCTTGATTAAAAATTTCCCGAAAGTATTCCAAAAATTTAAAGAGAAATTTCAGAAAATATAAAAATATAACGTACTCACATAATGTGGGTCCGATGGACCCTCATATAAATATGGTTTGCTCGATTGTTAGAAAGTTTTTCTGACTTGTGAGTGAAATTTTTTAAACTGATCTAATTAGAAATTCTTTCCTATTACGACCAAATCATAATTTAATAATAATATGGAATCCATGAACTCAACGATTGATACTGCGTCACTTGTCATAAGTTGATCCACTGAAACTTCTAAACACTTCACTGAAAACCTTTTAGCAATATACACAGTACAGGAAGACACAAATAACAATAAATAAAGATAAGTAAACAAATAAATTATCAACAAAAAATAGTACACAAGCGAACAGGTAAATTGCGACTATTGAGAAGAAAATCACTCTACACAAATGTAATTTTCTTTGTGAATACCATACACGCTTTAGTTTATGACCTGGCAACGTTGTGGCATTATCTGTGTAGAATTCTTCGTAGTCGGAAGGCTTGTTTTGATTTTTCGCCCCAAAAACCACAACGGGAGCGAATCCTGTTTTCCTATTGGTTGTTAACAGTAGACAGTGACATGTTCCGAGTAGTCTATGAACCAGAACTGTGTTAGATTAAAACCACAGTCACTGCTTCATGGATAACGCGAGTTTTACTTTCATAAAAAACATTTATACCGTAAAATAAAATAATACTTTACAGTACATCACAATCTAGCATGCTTCAAGGTTTATTTATATGCAGAGTTAAACTCCGTGCAGATAGTGCAAATTGGTGTCAGGCATTATTTCATGTTATAATGTTAAAAATCGTAACAATTGTTCTTTGGCCCACTCCCCTTACCTCACAACTTAAGTGCTACGGCCAGAAATGCATTTTATAGATGTTTCTCCACTATTTACGCTCGACTGCTTCTATATATAACATTACTGTGAAAATCACTACAGTTCAGTTTTCACTGCTTTTGTCTAGAGATTCTCGGAAACGGTTTATTTTACATCTCAAAGGCAGGTCCCACGAGTGCTGTTGACGAAAAGCAATAAAGCCGGGTGAGCGAGGGTGAGTTAGTGGTCAGGTTCGATTGTTTTTAAGTACTAACAGTTTTTAGTTAGGCACACAATTGTACAGTTATGACCCAAAGGCAGGTACAACAGCCACTCTTTACGAAACACATAATACTGCAGAGTGGCAGAGGCGAGTTAGTGGTCAGGTTTGGTTGTTTTAGCACTACATAAATTACCAAATGGCATGTAAAATACAATGATATAAGCTAGTGAACAACCTGTCAGTATATCATAGATCAGTGCACTGACACGTTTATCTCTGAAAGAATGTACTGTACATACATAATATACAATTTATGCACCCATTTTTTTTTTCTCGTTTGTGTAGTTCATATATTCCTCTAAGCGACATTGAAATTATATTATATGGAAGAAACATTATTCGTAGTAATGATAATTCTGATATTATTATTTAAATAAAGGCTTAAGTTCCGTAGAGGGTTTAACTAAAAGGTAACATTCACAGAAGAAATGATACCGTAAAAGGAATGTGGAATATATTAATGTTCTGGCAGTAAAATAATTTAAATTTGAGTTCGTGAGTGTTGAAAAATGAAAAGAGTGCCGATTCGAATGTATTATGGAGCAGAGCGGGCGGATTACAAAAGGCAACTATTTACATTAGCCAAAAATAGTTCCTAAGGTAGGGAATTAAGAAGTGTCCGTTAAGATGTTGGCAAGATGCAACTAATTAGACCTAACTTGACTTTAACTAACCTGTGTTTGCTGTTTTGACATTACTTTGTGTCTGTACATGAATCCTCTCCCGTTCTATATAACCTTAATCGAGATACGAGAGCAGTGAAAGTCTCTTAAAGACGTGCGCAAGTATACATAACGGCCGCTCGCATTGCATGGATGCATTTAGATTGTGAAATTCGGAGGAATGAACGAAGTCTATGCAACGAATCTGTAACACAGGTATGGAGATAACCACAGAATAACTGAAAAGTCATTAGATGGCAAGGGTAGTAGGGAATAAATATAACGAAAGTTCAAAGAGAAATACTACTTTAAAAAAAACGAGTAAACTTTACGTTATGGCCTTCAGCTTCCGCCAGACATTGAACCATTTATGCAAATATTTATCAAAGAAACTTCTATAAACAGCAGCGACAACCACCAATCCGAAACGAGCTGTGAAAAGTTTTCTTCTTATCATTTCGTTAAATACGCACTCAAATTGATCAACACATAATAAACATGTGGAGGAATAATTATGACAGCACGTATTATCAATGACACGTATTTTGCTGTTTTCCACAAAATAGACGGACAGTATCTCGAGCGGGCGAAGATAGGTTAGCTAAAGTCAGGATCGATGTTTTCTTTTTCATTATACACAATATATGCACTGAATGTGCTTCCGTTTAAAACACACTGAATGTGCTTCCACCAACGCGCAAAGAGAAAAATAGTCAAATAGTACCTCTCACTCTTTCACTTTTATTTCGCAATTACATGATTCTAACATTTTTGTTCTATACTCACGTTGGAAATCTTAGAACTCTCCTCTAAATTTTGCATTTTGTGGGCCATAAAGTAAAGTGAACCAAAAAACGCTAAAATATAAAAACCCTGTCTATTGAAGGCCCAATAAAACTTGTATTTTACTTTCCTTCCCACTGTTTTATTTTTCTAGTGCCCATAACACTAAGTGACGCCAATAGTATTCATCGGGATGCCGCAATATTTGTATCTGTTGATAAGAATTACTTTTTGATTAGGTCAGCCAGGTATTGTGTTATATCTACGCTCCTTATTACTTCTTTAAGCACACATGGCATATAGACACTTCTGCAGTCACTGAGCAAAAGCCAATAAATAAAAAATTTCAACGAAAAACCATGTGTCATTTTTATTTCTTTAAAAATAGACTCGAATTGATGAATAGCAGCGATTTGAATGACAAATAGTTTACTACAAATATCATGGACTCAATGTGGAGCAAGTGAGCTAAAGTCATTTTTTAAAATTATAAACGACGCACATCACGTATAAAACTTACTTCATGTGTGCGACCGCAACGTGTTACATCTCCATAACTGAAACCTGTATTTTTGTTTGCGACTCATCCAGTTCAGAACATGTTGCAAACATTACAATTCCATAACTTTTGATTTTGTGTCTCATCTCAACTAGACTTTACCTGTTGGTCAGCTCGAGTGCGTATTAAAACAGGGATTCTTCCACACCTCCCATGGGCATACATCCCACCATTGAGGTTTTTACCTTTAAAATCGATAGAAACCCTGTTAATTCTCCTTGCACCCCTAACTTTGGCTTAACCCCGCCCTACGTCAAACTGAAAATTGTGGCAGAATCCCTGTATTTACCTTAACGTAGTTCAGTGTAGCATTGTAGAAGTCTTTGTATCAATATATACTATTGCATAATATTACCTAATAATCTTTCGTTACTCATATTGAAATAACATGCTTTCCATTATTTGTAAGCTCTCACTCCAATTAGTAATGCTGTTACAGCCCATATAATTAATTTTATCTTATCGAATTGGTAAAGGACATAATTCAAGATCTGAAATTGCTTCTGTCAAAGTTTGCAATCTTCTTTTGTACGTATTTTTAATTGCAAATATTTCTTATTTTCCGAAGTAACGGTGTATATATATTTGTAGTGCTATGGAATTTTCTCCATCGTGCTGTATTTTCTGTTTGTCTCTTTCCACAAATATTTATTTCCTCTTTCACATCTACATCTTTTTTTATCAAACTTGTAATGAGCTAATCGTCCTTCTGGGGGGCTCTAAATAGCCCAATTCGGCCGTATGCTTTTCGATGTTATTCCGCGACCGAGTCCTTTTGCATAATCTCTGGAAACGGAACGTGGAACAGTGAAGGAACCATTCTTAACACTCACAGTAAAAAAGTGACATCAGGTAAAAATTCTTAGCCAATGAAAATTTAGAATTGGGTTATGTTGTGTTTTTCTGGGCGTAAAATCAAATCACGCATTCGGGAGTGATGTTTATTCCGTCTTTTCTTGCTTTGTTTACGCTACAGGACGCCTCTTGACATTCATTTTTACTCTGTTGTGTTTTTTAGGTTTGGTGAGACATTAAAGATGTCACAACATCGGGGCACCGGAAAATCGTCCAAAGGAAAATCGTCCGAAGAGAATACCGACAGATACCGTTCACAGATTTTTGGAAAATCATCCAAGGCGAAATCATCCAAAGGGAAAATCATTGAAAAGAAAGGCATCCAAAGGAAAAGCATACAAAAGGAAAACCATCCAAAGGGAAAATCACCCAAAGGGAAAATCGTCCAAACCGTTTTCACGAAACGGGAAGATGATCCAATAGGTTACATTGATGGGGAAATCATTCAAAGGGAAAAACATCCAACGGGAACCCAACAAGTTTTATTTCTTTACTTGCAATATGTTTAACGTAAAGTTTTATTTTGCTCGGATGATGAAACTTCCGCATAATTATTTATAATTGAAGCCATGTTTCAAATGAGCTTAATTCACAGTCTCAAAACTTTCATAGTTATATATTTTTATCTGCTAAGAGCAGTGATTCTGTCAGGTAGCCCAGGAAGAAGTGACGTTACAGATACAGTAAACTGTTGAGGAACACATAGTGCTTAATTTAATTTTTTTTCGGTGAGTTCGATATTAACAATAGCTATTACCCGGAATAAAAGGATAATTTGAGGTTAGGAATATGTTCGCATTGTTCACGAATCGGGAGTGTGATACTTAATTAAAGAAGACAACAGACCTGGAAAGCAACGCTGTAACATTCGATGGATTACCCAGAAAAGGGAAAGATATTCTTGCATGGAATTCTTTGAGGCTACTGACAGAAATCATACGGGATCCATTCGGTGGATGTTCATCCACCACACTAGTCAATGAGACAGCACATGTAGTTGGGTACATTTACAAATTTGAAAATATGTTGCTGGTGTGAATGGAAGGCCAGGGCTCCAAGCCTCGTTCAATAA
>JAGDQP010039228.1:0-17826 GCA_022664845.1 Lepisma saccharinum | reverse complement strand
AAACGTGGCGAGTGGTTGGTACGTGCCTTCACCTATTTTTCGTGTGAGTGGTAGGAGTGTCATCTTCGAGTAGTATTTCTTATAATAAGCTAATACAGAGCAATACGTCAAATTATTCTAATACTTCTACAGTGAGGCAGAATATAGTGTACGTGGACTTACATAAATTGCCAGAAATACCTACTATAGAACAACTACAACTTAACGTATGGGACCAATGGAAGATCCCTCCGCCCAATATCTTATGTTTTGAGTGTAATCATCACCTTAAGACTTTATTTATCAAGCTTGCCAATGCAGAGCTGGTTGATCAATTACTGAGAGATAGCAATGAAATACTAAATTACCACGCGAGCAACGAAGTTATTAAATTACCGGTTTGAAAAGTAGCGCTCAAGCAGGTAGCGTGAATATCTTGCCCTGGAAGTGACTGATTCACATGTTAAACAATTTTTTGCTCAGTACAGTACAGTTACAACTATAGTAAAAGTGAATCATAACTAGACACTACCATACGCTGTATACAGCGGTAAGAGGCTAGTTTTTTTTATATTAAACCACATTTGCCCCGTTACGCCTCTATTGAAGGCAACAGAGTGCAGATAGTTATTAATGATCAGCAACCTGATTATGTCCCTGAAACAGAGGGTCATAGTGCAGTCCCTGTAAGTGAACAAGTTCCAGTTCAGCCTTTATTTACTTCAAAGGGCTTCCCCACAGTTGGTGAAACAAATGGAGGGTAAAAATTTTCTCCCTTCAAAGAAAATAACCATCGTTTCGGTGCTTCGAAATCAGCTGAAATTTTGGACACCACTACTCCTCCAGCTGATTTCAGCGAGCGAGGAGAACACTTACTATCTACGTCGGCTGCGCAGTCTCAGAGCATTGTAGAGCACGAGTCCGACAACAACGAGGAGACGGCTGTTGAATTAAATAATTTCCAAGATCCTGCTCCTACTAGTGATTCAGACATCAATAAGTTCGATTCCTTTTCCCACAATATTAGTGCTGACATAGAAGTGAATAGTGTTGTGGAAGAGGTTAATAAGTGTGCCAATGTTTCCGGAAATGCTAAAGCAATTTCTGTCTCAGAGGTAAGTAGCAACAGTGAGATGTTCAAGCTGTTAAAGTTTCTTCTGACCTAAGTGATAGTCTAGCAAACATCAGTAGTTTACAGAGTTCCCCCCTGGAGAAAGTGCAACTAAGCTCTTTTTTGTTCCTTCTGAACGCCTTGCCTTATCTAGTGAACAGCGTTAATTGTGTTAATTCCAAACGTTCGACCAATTTGGGTTCGCTGCATTGTGAGTTACATCCCTCACCAAAAAAAAAAAAAGCACTGCACCTGGATTGCCCAATGAATCACTGGACACATGCAATAACTGACATTTAATGTGATATCTTTTGGAAACAATCAAAGTCATTCATCATCAGTATACAGTGTTAGGCAAAATAAAGAGTAGTCATTGTAAACTAATTATTTATTTTGTAATTATCAATAGCATACAGAATGGTGAACTTTAGGTTTTTTTCATATGTATTTTTGTTTTATTCTGTATGCAGACAGTTAAGATAGCCACATTTAACAATGCGCCTGCAATTTCCTCAGTAAAGCATACTAACTTACACCGTTTTGTCGTACACGAAACTATTGATATTATAGCCTTACAAGAAGTGATAAGTTATGAAGCTTTATGAAGTGATAACTTTCCGAATTATGAAGCTATAGTTAATATCAATAGTGTTACTTCTACTGGATGTGCTTTGTTAGTGAGGACTGACATACCCTACAGTAATGTGTTCATGCACCTCTCTGGTAGAATATTAGCGGTGCAAGTGCGATCTATTCACGATTTTTGTGTTTATTTACAATCTGGTACGCATGGTAAAAGATCTCGTGAACAGATGATAGCCAATGACCTCAGTCTCGAATTACAACGTCGTAATAGTGATAATATCATTCTCGGTGGAGATTTTAATACAACGTTAACCGTGCAAGATTCTTCAGCCGACGTCAACGCCAGTCTCGAGCTCAACAATTTATTAAAACATTTAATTTGATTGACTTATGGTCTAGCAGACGTTTGGCCTCAGATAAGGCCCCCCATTTTTACAATCAGGGTTGGTGTTGAATTGATCTCTTGTTGTACACCGGTTCTATGTTTACTCAGTTCTGCGATATGAAGGTAGTTCCACTGATTGTGAGTTATTCAAATCACCGATGTGTATTTGCTCTATTTAAGTGTGTGTTAGGTAAACAGTTAAGTCTTTTTGTTGGAAGTTCAATGCTCTTCATTTAAAAAATCCAGACTACCCATGACTTGTACAAAATATCATGATTAACTTTCCAGTAAGTAAATGGGTAAGATCTTATCCTCCAAAAGTTTTTTTTTAAAAAAAGTATTAAATTTGAGTCAATTTACTTCTCTCAGAGAGTTACTCAAGATCAAAAAGTTGTTAGAGTATTTGTATACAATGTTAACTCGTTTTAATAAGATGGTGAAATATGATCCCACACAACTTTTTACTGTTAAAGAAAATACAGGCCACGATTAGGTTAGTGCATACCAATATGTATTTGGGTATAGTCGTTAGAAGCAAATTGCAAAAGGTAGATGTGATGGAGGTACCGAAGAAAATTCACGTCATTCATGAGCGCAAACAAGCAAAACGACAGTTTCTTCAAAGTTTTGTTAAATCAGTAGGGGAAATTTTCACTGGCCAGGACATATATAATCAGATGATACAGTATTATAAAGGTATGTTAAAAAAATAAATAGTAGCAATTATTATACTCAAAACCAAGATTCATGGAATTCTTTAACAAAAATTGAGAGTGACCTCGTAGGACAAACAATTACAATTGATGAAGTACAGACGGCGATTGAAATGTTTAATCCCACCGCGGCCGCTGACCCGGATAGAATCACACAGGCTTTTTATAAACATTTTAAAGTGCTTATGGTTCTCACTTTAGTGGAGATGTTCAATGCATTTTTGAGCGGTACGCCCATACATCCAGAGTTTACCGATTATGTAGGGATATTGTTACCTAAGCCGACTCCAAGTGCTTCTGCTTTAAAATACCGGTTGATAGCGTTATTAAACGCAGATTACAAATTGCTTAACCGTATGATTATGAACCGACTTAATCCATACATTCTTAAACTGTTAGATACTGTACAAACAGGAATAGCTGGTGCTACCCCCAAGCACGTTTCGCTATCTTATCTGAGGGATTGTTTACATGCACGATCCAAAATGTTGATGAGTTCAGTGTGTATGTTGGTGATGCGTCTGTCGCTTATGATTATGTGAATTTAAATTATGTACAAATTATAGTAAAATAATTTAACTTTCCGGATCATTATTATTTAGATGTTATTTTAATAGAAGGATCATATTACAAATTAATAAACGCCTTATGTTACCTTTTCCTGTTCATCAGGGCGTGTGTCAAGGAGACGCCCTTTCTTGTTTGATGTTTTCTCTGGCGTCAATGCCCTATATTCGTAAGATTACTAGTCAATTAATGGGTATCACTTTAGCTGGTGTGCGACTTTGTTACTAATTATTTAGATGACACCTTATATATCATTCATAATTTAAAAGAAATGGAGTTTTTTCAAAAGAAGTTTAAAATTTCGAGGCGGTGTCGAATACCCATAACAATCAAAGTAAATCCAAGATTATGCATACAACTCCTTCATGCGCGGTTTTTATGCTCAGTACGGAATTGAAACCACAAGGTTAAAATCTTAGGAATAATTTTTGCACCGTATACTAAGGATAGTATAGCTATTAACAATCAACGTCTTATTCAAGTGGTTGGTGGTGCCATTGCGATATATAGAAATCTCTTTGATACATTACTAGCTCGAGTGAAATTTTGTAATAGTTTTATATACAGTAAATGTGTTCATATATTACAATGTTTTCCTATGTTTAAAAGAACAATGGCTCGCATTGCCATTTTGGCAGGTTATTTTTTGTGGGAGGCTTACCCAATCAAGTTAAATCGCAATACTTGTTATTTACCAGTGGAACGAGGTGGACTTTGTAATAAGCATCTATGGTGGCAAGCTAAAGCGTTACTTTTACACCGCAGTATTGAAATCATTACCTTGTATTATAATTCAATATCTGGAAACTTATTAGAGGCCGTTTAACTCTCGTTGATGATCAATTTCCACTTAATCGTTTAACATAGCGACAGTTGGTATATTACTAGATGAATTATTATTATGATGGATGCTATAAAAGGCAAGTTGGCATTGATACTATGACTGTCCGGCAATTATATTTTTGGTTACTAGAAACCAATTTTTATCATGTGCCCACTATTCAGTTCCAATATCCACATTTTAATATTCGCGGCATGTTTCAAGATTTAGCATTATTTCACAAAAATCCGCAGTTTTTTAATGTTGCATTCCAATTTGTATATCGTTTCATTTCTACACAAGTCAAGCTAAGTCAGCGAGGCATATGTGCATCTTGTTTTAAAGTGGATGATTTACCACATAAATTGTTTTCTCGTCGTGATAATGTATCTCTATGCGATTTTTATTCTACAATTGTTAAGAGAAGTACAAGGTGACAGTATCCTCCTTCGGATCTTTGGTCATGGCATCCACCTGTTTCTCGGATTTTCCCAAAGCAAAAAGAAGATTACTTGTTTGGTTGACAATTCAAACTCTTGACTATGTTCTCAACGTAAATAGATGTCATATGATATTACATTTAACACTTATGTTGTTCTTTTGATGCATTGTCGGTTAAGCGAAAGCATGTTGTGTTCCAAAATTTTCATAGAGTTATATATTAATGTTTATTATTAGTGTTTATTTAGTTTTTCGGTCTCCCATAATTGTAAATAAGGTAGTCTATTATTAGTGTCCAGGCTTAGTCACAGAGATCTTGAAAAATGTCTTTCTTACTAAAGGCAACTCGGTAGATATTATATAAGTTTATAATTAGCATACTTATCTAAACACTTATTGATTTTGGATCAAATTGTTTGCACCCTTTTTGTTTCCAGTGTATACTCTTAAAGTAAATAAAAAAAGACGGTAGAACTTTGGATCGCTAGTTAAGAGACCGCGGTTCGATTCCCGTTCAGATACATTTTTTCTCAATTTTTAATACATAGCCCTTGTTACTACTTATAAAAAAATGCTCCCTTTTTCATTTTTAACATTTTATACATTCTTCACAGACATTCAATTTCGAGTGAGCGAAGACGGGTTAGTGATCAGGCTAGACTTTTTTCTCATTATCAGAGATGAAAGACTTAACATATCATCTTATTTCCCTTAATAGCTATTGACACAACAACATTCGTTACACTCAAGGCATTACTGACAAGGAATGTTCACTCATTCCATATGTTTACGTTAGTTCCGAGATTATTTACTGCGGCAAGATGGATGTACTCAACAGGGTTTGTTATATATACCCTTAAACAATTCGAGTTCTGATTAATTAACGCCTTAAACCTTTAGTGATACAGTAAAATGTTCGATAATTTATCCATTATAAGGTGGGCCACGGTGGATCAGTTGGTAGAGCGCTCACCTCTGGTGCTAAGAGTCGTCGGATCGATTTCTGCTCATGTTATGTGGACTTTGTAGAAAAACACCGTGTGCATGGGTTTTCTCGAGGTGCTCCCATTTTCTCCCACTTTATGCATTCCACGAATTCATCCCATCACCATCCATACAACCTGAGCCATAGTTGCCTAAAGGCCTTAAATTCAAAATTCAAATTCCATTATAAGGTGATTTTTATTTCTATGAAGTGCAAGAACTGAACCAGGCGATGGGAATCGTAGCGTTAATAAAACGTAGTGTATAGCATACACCAGGCTCATCCAAGATTATGCAATGCTTGCGGGCGGGCGACAGAAGGTTGTTAATTGTACATGTTGCCGTATCATGTATATAGTTGTTAGCTGCATGTTGATTTCACTGAATCTGAAGGTGTGACCTTGAGCGATAATTCTTCTCTGCCAACCTGTGTTTCATGTTTATCCGCTCATAATGGCACCATAAACTCCGCCCATCTGCAAGCCTCTGATCTGCATGATGTCATCAAAATGATGTTTAAAAAGAGCTGACAGTGAGATTATTTCGTTTGTTTGCTATGCTAAGAATGAATCAACAAGATCTGAGTATTCAGAAATGAGAGACTGAACTACAATATTTGAACAAAAGAAGAGCTAGGGTGTATAGGAAGACAGAAAAAAATCCTAGAATATGAGGAAATATGTTTCCATGGAAAACCCTGAAATGGAAAGTTCTAATAATATGCAGATGGAATGAAAACTTCAGAATAATATAGATTCAGATGAAAAGTCGTCTTGAATTTCCGCCACGCTTCCTGTAAACAAACTGTCTCAACCGCAAATGTAATAATCCGAGTTCTCTGTTTGCTTATTGAGTTATCCAAAACGCACAGCCTAGAGGCACCAAGAAGTAAGCCAATGGTCCACTCTTTTTTGCAATCAATCGAAGGGGTTGCTGCTATTTGTTTACAGCAAGCGAGGCGACTATATTCTTTAAGAGGCTTTAAAGTTGCAGTAACTGTTTGGTGAAACTCTTATATGTCTTTCAGAAATAAGATGAATATTTTTTCACTTGCGTTTATGGGCTTTAGGTATCTTTGGCTCAATAAAAACTTTGGTAAACTTTATTTTGTATGGGCCATTTTTGTAACTTTTGATTTCGGCCCGTCACGATTATCCGTCACATTTTAGTTAAAATTCACAACCACAAACAACCATCCCCAACCGGGATTCGAATTCGGGACTTTCGAGTAGCTGGCTTAGCGCCCTAACCAACACGGCTACCAGGTCGGCATCTTTGGGTCAGGCCAAGAAGAAATATAAAATGGAATTTCATGAAAACTGTATGCAGACAAATAAATGTATTAAACCATTAACTGGCTCATCTTCCAGACATATATCCATCCCTTCATCCATTCATCCATCCATTCATTCCATTCATCCCACATGTAACATGCAGCTTCATCCGAAGCATGTTACATTAAATGACGCATTGTTAGATTAAAAGTCCACAGTAATCTACAGAAGTCCTGACTGACTTATCAACGCCGAGGCCAAACGGTTTAAGCTGGAAACATGCAATTTATAGAGTACATAGGGTTCATGACGTTAGGTACCGCTAAGGAAGCATTTTTGAAAATTCTGCTTCGAAAGGGGTGAAATGGGGTTGCAATTATTTTAATATGTAATGCTCATATCTCGGGACCCCTTAAGTATGCAAAGAAGAAATTTGGTATTTACAGTTTCCTTTTAAAATAATTAGACACGTGTTTCACCGTTTTTTGATATTGGCCCTAGACGGGAAGAAAGCAGGGTGTTTTTTTTTAAATATAACTATACTGACTGTCAAAGCAAAGTCCAGATCACGGCTTAAGCTAGAAACTTGAAATTTATGTCTAATCTGGCTTTAATTAACCTATTTCACTGATGTTTGGTAATGGAGAAAGGATGGCCAGATTTCGAAACTAGAAAAGAAAATAGTTATTACTTTTATTAAAAAAGGGAGATAAAAGTTCATGCTCTAAAGTGGTGTCGAACCCGACACGCTTAGGATAGCTGTCCAGTGGTCTATTAACGACACCATACAGCCCAATGCTAGAAGTCGGATTCCAGTAGCTTTTGTAATTCTGAGAAGAAGCTTGTATAATCTATATATAAAAAGAAAAGTCCTGATTGACTGACATATCAACGCCCAGGCCAAACAGATGAAGCTAGAAACTTGAAATTTATACAGTAAAGACATAAGGAAGGGAAGATTTTTTGGAAATTCCGCTTGGAAAGGGCAGAAAGATTAATTATTGCGACAGACTTTGCCGATAGTTCCAAGAGGAACGTGTGCTGATGAAGTAAAGGCGTGCATCAAATCTTCATACTTCTAGCCTCTTATCAACAAATTATGCCTGAAGAAGAATGTGAGAGTCCACATAAATGGTGACATAGCGGCAGGATTTTTCTAATATCCTTCTCAAAATTTTTGATCTAGAGTTTCCTACTTTTGAGGGGAAAATAAGTTTACCTCGTCATCTAGGTCAGGTCGTATCCAATGTAACAGATCTTATATCCAAAATTTATCCCGATATTCAGAATATTCAAGAGAAATCCATGGAATAGTTATGCCAGCGTGCCATTACACGAACACCTAGAAACTCAGTAGTTCAGAGAGATGGTGTGATTCACTACCCCTTGGAATTTCTAAATACATTAAATCCTCCAGGCCTTCCCGGACATAAACTTCTCGTAAAAGTGGGAATACCTGTAATGTTGTTGAGAACTCTCAACACGACTAAGCTTTGTAACGGTACCAGACTACGTGTACAAGCTCTCCATAGGAATGTGATTTAGACTATGTTGATAACTGGTTCTGCTCAAGGGTAATCTATGTTCATAACACGAATACTGAACATACCATCCGAGTATCCATTTGATTTTAAAAGGCTACAGTTTGCCTTAAAAGTCCTTTTAGCAATGACTATGAATAAGTCCCAGGGGCAGACTCTCAAGATAGGGATTGACTTAAGAGATTATTGCTTATCAGGGACAATTTAACGTCGCGTGCACTAGAGTAAGCGCTTCCAACGGTTTGGTAATTCTAGCACCACAAGGTACAACTACAGGTATTTTTTATTTATTTATTAATTTAGTTTCAGATACAGCTGGAGTTATATAGTTTACAAAGAAGTTCTTCAGTAGCTTAATATGAAAAATATAAACATTAATATTTCGAACATCTTTGTCTCTCATTTTAAAATAGCTATATGAACTGTATCTACAGATCTTTAGTCTGGAAGGGAACATAATTTAGTAGAAAAATACAGTAAAAAGTAAGTATTAAGAATTATAATGATGAGAAGAAGAACAAGAACAAGAAGATCGTGTGTCTGTTCGTGAGATATACGCGAGCGAAGCCGCGGGCAACTACTAGTCGTTTGTAAAATGATACGGATGATGTCAAATAAGGAGTAGGGAGGCATTGCTGGAGGTCAAAAACAAAAGCAAACTTGGTGTTGTCTTCTTTGGAGATTTTCTTGTCCCTTCGCTTAGCACTGTATGCTTCTTCGGTGAGGGATGTGATGTTCGTTACATTCATTAATAGCATATTCCGAGGTACTTCCTGAAAAAAAAATAATTTTAGCTTCTAACAAATCACATTTATGGCGTGTATCTTTGTTTTTTTTTAATGCAAGATTCAATTCATGATAGCACTTTGTATAAAGAGAGAGTGAAATAGGATTGTTTCTTCTTACTGCATATAATCTGTACATCTTCCTGATGGTTAAATCTGAATTTAAGTACTTTTTGGATGTTGAACTGCGGCAATAATGACTCGTAACTTGGGTAAGACAAAATGTGATTCTTCGCATTTTGTACTTTCTCCTCTGCTACCATCTTTGATGATATTCGTACCCTCAAATCTTGAAGAATCACTCTACAATGCGATAGATTTTCCTTTTGAATAACACACTCAAACAATGATTTAGTTTCTCCAAGTGTTTTTAGAAGGCATGTCTTGTGAATTGGATGTGTCATTTTAAAGAATGAGAGCATATGCACAGTGACACTCTCCTGTCTTCTTTTGTCCTACCACACCTTTCTTTTCAGTTTTCTCCTTCTTGATAGTGATTAAGGAACCCACGTATTTAGCGCGATTATGACGCGAACCTAGTTTCCAATACTCATTGAAACACAATTGGCGATCAGTATCTGCGAATCTACTAGCATATTTCATTCTACACCCAATAAGTTTACTCATTTTCTTGCTGGAACTTCCTTTCCCATTTCCGTAATATATGTCTATCCTTCTTTTCTAAGTCTTTTGCTGTATACCACAATAATCTTTGCTGTATATCGGCTTTCAGTTATTCAGAAAAGAAACAAAGGCATCAAACGAAAGCGAAACGTAACACACAGAGTCCCCGCTATTAGTTAACATAATAGGGTATATCTACATAAGCAAAACATAACGTGAATTATCTAAATTTATCATAACCAGGCATCTAGACTTAACTGCTTATTCACACTCAGTGCCAATTTCACTGCAAAGTACACAAACAGGTAAGTTGACTTATCTTGTTATTCACGAGACCAATGTTTCCGTGATTAAGGAGTTAGCTCGAATTACTTCATCAATTTTGAAATAAGTGATTATACACATGCTGTAAGTCCCTCAATTTTAGGAATTCGACTTAATAGCTCATACACAATGCAGAACTCACCAGATAGCTATAAAATCTCAATTTTAAAAAAGTCGACTTAGCCGGTTATTTACTACTACCAGACAACTATGGTAATTGTATTTTATATTACACTAGCCGATTTGCTTGCCCAGTGGTGCGGGGTGAATAAAATGTGTGGGCAACAGTAACAGTTGTACTACTACTACTACAAATATGCTAATGCTACAGCAACAACAACTACAACTACTAGTAACTACAACTACTATTTATTTCATTGTTATTTGAAAATAAAAATAGTTGAAACTTATTTCCTTTTGGGAGAGGGTGACCTTTAATATAGCCATTAGCTGTTCTTTGTCCTAAGGAACACGCATGCTAAATTTCAAGCTTCTTTCTTTAACAGCTTCCGAGTTCTAATGTTCCACTCTTCAAGAGGTTTTCGCCCCCTTATCCCCCCCCCCTGGGGTTGTCGAATCAAAAATCTAACAAGATAGCCGTTGCTAAGGAATTGAAACAAAGAATTTTCAAGGCAACTATAAATTTTCTTGCTTAATCGGTTTCCAAGTTGCACTCCCCGTTTCACTGCCTCTGCGGAGCGACCTTTTAATTCTTCTACGTCCTAAGGAATGCCTGTGCTAAATTTTTATCTAATCGATTAAGGAGTGTGGAAGTGTATAGCATTGAAACAAACAATGCTATACATACTTTAAAGTATATAAAGAGAGGAACTTCGGGTATTCTGGAATACTATTTTTCATTACGTCATTATTGGCGCATTACGTTATTGCTAACGCACGCAAACCCTGGATATTTAAGGTTGTGTACTTATAATGATCATTGGTAAACAATTACGATTATGGAAGTTATTGTATGATTTATAAAAATATAAATTCGGAGAATAATATGCAATAGTCGGGTATTATGAGATACTTAAATTTTGTGAGACGAAGTAGAAATTTAATGGCATAAGAATACAAGGAAACAGTTGTTGTTATTGCAGAACTGTCGAAATACATTAACAATCACAACTGTACTCTATTTTTTCTGCACCTACACAGTCGTAGATTCCACGGATTGTGTAAAACGTTGAAAATGTAAAAGAAAGAAAAACGAGCAATTATTTATGAGTGCTAACAAGAAAGTTCTTGTTCTTCTGGAAAAAGAAAAAATCTTGACCTTGGCGTCAATTCAACCTCGACCTTCCCACCAACGCAGCGATCCGACGCTCTACTCTCTACGCCAGCGGACCACTCGTCGAGTAACTCTTTGAAAAGTGTATATTATCATTCATAACGTACTTCATCAGGGGCTCACAAATGGTAATTCAGTGAAGGTAGTAAGAGGCTGTAGTGACGTAGGGATAATATTTCCCCGAGAAGGTCCTCAGATTTTCGTTTAACTCTGCATTCTCGTCCCTCCTGCAATCTAGGATTTCGTTCGCGCAGTCCCATTTAAAGGAATTTGATTTTGGCCCTATGTAAGCTTCTAATTCAATATTATTTTCAAAATGTGGAGGCTAGCTGTCCGTGTTTCACTGAAATTTATAGTTGTGACAGTTAAAAATTTCCGAAACATTCCTGTAAAAACCGTAGCTGCCTCAGGATTTCCAATAACTTGGTAATAGCAAAGAGTCACCATTTAATTTTCAGGACTACTGGAAGCAAGGGCAAAGTAAGAGAAGCTTGAGCGACTTTTGAACAAGGATTGATCAGTTCGAGTTCCAATGTCTTACTGACTTTATTTTATTAATTACTTATAACAATCTTCAATATGTTAATTAATTTTCTAACTAGACCAAGTTTTAAGAAAACTGTTGACAGATATCCATCTCAATATAATGCTCTATAATGGTTAACGCACGTTTTTCTCTCGTAATTACTCTTCTGCATACTCCAATATATTAATTACAAATATTAGCGCACCCGTATGAACGTCAGTGAATAAGGGAATATATAGTATTTGTCCTGTCTGTCTGTCCGTCCCCCCTTGATCTCAGTAATACAAGAACGACAGAGTAGAGCCATACACTATTGGATTCGTCATGATCTGAAACGGTGGGGAAACTCATGACTTTGACTCTAAAGCTGACAGGTCCTTTTCATTTACTTAGTTTTCTCCATCTTCCCCATGTATTTTGACATAGTATGTTTGTCCCCTCCCCTAGATCTCAGTAACTACAGGTCACACAGAAATGAACCATACACTTTTGGATTCATCATGGCCTCAAACGGTGAAGAAACTTATCAGTTTGATTCTAAAAGTGGCAGATCCTTTTAAATCGCTTAGTATTCTCCATCTATATCTATCCTAAACCGCTTGAGCTAGAGACGCCAAATACGGTACGAAGGTACATCATAACTAGTGGGTTAAGAAAATATTACAAAATGTTAAAAAAGTCGCAATCTTGGATCCAAAATGGCCTCCAAACTTATTGCTGTATAGTGGGCATAACCTAAACTGCTGGAGCTAGAGAAACGAAACTTGGTACGAAGGTACATCATCACTATTAGGTTACGAAAATATTACAAATTGTCCTCAAAAACGCAATCATGGATCCAAAATGGCTTATCCCAAAAATCCATTTTCCACACCGTTTGAGCTAGAGAAACGAAATTTGCCATAAAGGTGTATTATCACAAGTAGTTTAGGAAAATAGACATTACAACATTTTGAAAACGTAGTTACCTTCGATTCAAAATGGCCGCCCAAAAAACATTATCCACACCGTTCGAGCTACAGAAATGAAATTTTGTATGAAGGTGTACCATCATAAGTAGCTCACGACAGTATAAGAAAACGTTAAAAAGTCACAACCTTTAATCCAAAATGACCGCCCAAAACCCATTTTCCACACCACTGAAGCTAGAGAAACGAAATTTGGTATGAAGGTGTATGACAAAGAGTAGGTTACAATAACTGGGGCAAACCGCCCTAATGGGGCCGCAGGCCCCTGGGAGGTGTGGGGGTAGATATGTACCATGGAGGCGGATTCACGGGGAAAGTGTGATTACGATAACCACATGAGCTAGTCAAGATAAATTTGGCGTAAAGGTAAATTATCAACATTAGGTTACGGAAAACACATTAAATGATCAAAAGGTTGCCATGTTGAATCCAAAATTGTCGACTAAGAGTCATACAGAAGCCATACTTCGCCCAAACAAATGTGTTTCGACTCAGAACGATGTGCATAATTGGTTTTAATGTATTTTCTACCCGCTCGATTCTACTTCAGCGGTTTCATGGTTTCGAGCTATTTTCGGTCCCCATCTTGAAAATGAAATTTTCTCTATATCTTCGGTATTTTTAGGAATATCTCGACCAAACCTGCACATTTCAGCTCAGAGCAATTTAAATATATTTAAATGGTTTTCATGTATTTTCGGTACTAGCGGCTGCCGCCTTGAAAAAAAAAGAACTTTTCCCTGTAACTTCGGCGTTTATGGGAATATTTCAACCAAACCAACATATTTCGACTGCGATCCATGTACTTGAATATTTTTCATTCATTTTGGTTCAACCGGCCTCCATCTTGAAAAATATACTTTCCCTGTATCTTCGGCGCTTATGGGAATATTTAAACCAAATCAACATACTTCGACTCAAAGCAATGTAACTCAATGATTTACATTTATTTTCTATACGTTCGTCCACTATCTAGAAAAAATAGACTTTTCCCTATATCGTCGGTGTTTATTGCCTAATTTCAACCAAACAATCATATTTCGACTGAAAGCAATATACCTTAATTCTTTAATTAATTTTCGGTACCTTCGTCCGCCATATTGAAAAAATGGACTTTTCCTTATGTCTTTGGCGTTTATGGGAATATTTAAACCAAAACAACATATTTCGACTCAAAGTGATGTACCTCAGTGGTTTTAACGCATTTTTGGTACCGTTAGATTCGTCGTTATCAGAAACGATGAGAAAACTATGAATGTGACAGAGATAAGCCATACACCAATGGATTCATAAAGGTGGAATAACCTACAACTTTGACCCTAAAATTGGTAGGTTATTTCTATTAATAGTTGCTTGGTATTCTCTACTTGTAGTCCTCCTAGATCTCAGAAGTCCGACAGAGATGGTCTATACACCGTTGGATTTGTCATGTCTGCAACGGTGAGGAAACCAATGAATGTGACTCTAAAACTGGCAGGTCCTTATTTTTCGCTTAGTATTCTCCATTTGTGCCCCTACGAGATTTCAGTACCCACAAGTTCGACAGAGATAAGCCATAAACTGTTGGAATAGTCGTGGACTCCGTTGGGAAAATCTATGACTTTGACTCTGAAACTGGCAGGCTCCGGCATTCGCTTGGTAACCCTCATTTGTCCCTAGGATTTTAACTCTTTTTTGGATACGTTACAAGATAATTCTAATTTATACAGGGGCGATTTGGTTTTGTCTACAATAAAACCATTACTTAGCTTGTTGTATATACCATTGCAATTTATCCAGGTTGCCCATTTGAATAAACATCTGATAGTGAATTATTGAGTTATCTTTCAATAAAGAAAGGTTTTTACAAATTTTATCAAAATCGTCACAGAGATCACATTCTAAAGTGCTTTTTCTTACTTCATCATTACTCATAATGAATTCATATAGTCCTTTAACAGGAAAAATATCCAAGGGTTAATTTCACCAATCAACACGTACGCGAATTCCATGAAGATACTAGCAAATCTTCATGGGACCCCTTATGGATCCAATATCAATCGGAGTCGTTAAGTCTAGACGATTGTGAACAAGCATCAAAACGTCATGGGATTAATTATCCCTAAATTCACATAAAACTTGAAGGAGACGGTGAGATTAAAAGGCCAGAGCCTGCACCTTTACGTTCTTTAAATTTACCTCTACTTCTGTAATACGTTTATATAATTGTCTCTGAACACTTAGCATTTGATTCTTCTATAAGAAATTTCCTATAAATTCATCTACCTGAGCCCAGAGACCCAGGGGAAAGTCAGTATTTGCATAGGTTAGTATAATTTACTCAATACAAATGTGTTTACAAAACAAGTTCTACCAACAGTAATGATAAATAGGACTTATAAGATATCAAATCCGATACCAATATTTTAATTAACAGCTTACTTGTCTCTTATATTTTAAATTTTTTGATATCACAGTTCCAAATCATACCCAATACCTTCATATTTTTCTTTTGTGTTGGCCTTGCCTAGAACTGTGCCACTTAATTTGGACATACAGTCTAAAAGTTGAGGTTTCTTTTGTTTATCTTTAATCCCTGCTATTTTACTAAACACTTTCAAAATGTTAAATATCTTATTAATTTCATGATCACTTTTCACCACGAAATTTACATCATTCGCAAATCATAGGTCTTCAAGAGTTATTCATTAGTTTTATACCGGATCAAGAATTGTAAATTACTGTAGCCAAAGGCACCATGATAATCGCATACAGCAGCGATGAAGATGCGCATCCTTGTAGCACACCTTTGTTCAACTTTATTTTATAGTCTACAATGCTACCATTTATAGATAGACTAACATAAATTCATTTGAATAGGTTAATTAATCTCTCTGGGAAGTTCATTAACTTCATAACAGAAAACAAGTAGCCATGGTTAACGTGGTCATGGTCAATTTGAATGTGTTTTCAAAAATAATAGGGGAAAGTATCCCCTACATTGGCATACAAAATCCTTTGACGAACATTCATGAGTTGTACGTATATCGGATTAAAACCATTTTGACAGCTGTGCATTATCGATTTAATAACTGGTTTCAGTCTAGTAGGGAGACATTTTATCAGTATTTTCGGGTCCACATTTTCCGACTGGATTAAATTGTCACTGAAGAACCCACTACATCAAAAAGTATAGTAGCTCAGAAATACGTTGCCCGAACCTCGAGAATATAAGCAAAGTTACTCCAAACGCTTATGCCATGTTGTAATAACTTTGGTTGCAGTTCTGTAGTTGGTTGACACTCGAACATCGAATTTTTATTGCTTTTCATAAGGATTTTCAATTGTTATGACTTTTATTTGTCTCCAGTTCTTTTTAACTCCTTATGCTTGATCCCTTCCGCGAGATTTTTCACGACTTGTGCATATTAATTCCATTCATCTTCACTCGCGACATTGTAATTCACTGAATTTTTGCGCGCTTGAGTACTCCCTCTAAAATGTACGTCATGTTTCACTAGCGTCTAAGGAACGCTCATATTTATTTATTTATTTATTTATTTATAAGTCGCCTATTACAGGAAAAGAAATACCCAATTTACAATAGGCTTACATAATAAGGAATATTACAAATGGTTATGATACAAAAGAAAGACAAACAAAAGAAAAAGAAACAATGAAAAAAAATACATGAAAATAATCAACAAGTAGCAAATTACAAATATTACAAATGGTTATGATACAAAAGAAAGACAAAAAAATGAAAAAAAAAATACATGAAAATAATCAACAAGTGGTAAATATGAATATTAAAATACGTCAAATATTAGAAACGAGAGAAAAAAAAACTGAAACATAAATGAAAGTACTCGGACACAATTATCTCAACGGAATTACTTGTCACTAATAAGTAAAATCGAAAGACCAAATATAATAAAATATCGAGTTAAAAAATTTCACAACAATCGGGGATTATACTTAAGAGTTTTTACATAAGTAGAATAAGGCATAGCAAAATCAACATCCACATTGTTTGGCGCCAGTTTGTTGAATAACTGACACATTCTTGTAACAGGTGAATTGGAATGTTCAATAGTTTTAGATCTATTACAATTAAAAAGCAATCTACTCCTTAAATTGATAGCTTTTGTATTAAAATTCAATAGCTTTAGACACTCCGAGCTATCAATGATTCCATTTACTAATTTATAAAGAAAGGTTAACTGCAAGAGCTCGTGTCTGGTTGCCAACGAACTTATACCAAAAATCTTTAAAAGTGTATTGTACGACACCCTTTCTTGATAAGAATTAATTCTAAAAATCTTGTAATAGAGGTATCTCAGAAATTTGTTTTGAATACGTTCAGTTTTGTTAATAAATTGCTTGTAGTAAGGAGTCCAGATTATCGAAGCATACTCTAGTTTACTTCTCACAAAAGTATTAAATACAATTATTAAAGCATTAAAGTTGCGGAATTCTCGTGTGTCCCTTATCACAAATCCTAAGAGTTTATAAGCCTCATTGCATACTTTTTCTACATGTGCATTGAAAGATAGTTTATTATTAAAGAGAATTCCCAAATCGTTTACCTCTTGGTTTCTTTTGATATTTAAGTTATTAATCTTATATTCAAAATGAATTGGTCTATTTTTCCTAGAAAAGGTAATTGAAATGCAGTTTATTTTGAATACTCCACTCATAACAACTGTTTAAATCTGCTTGTAACTTCGAAACATCCTCATCTACTCTTATTTGTCTAAACAATTTCATGTCATCCGCGTACAGTAAACAGTTTGAGTATTTGAGAACCGTTGGTAAATCATTAATAAATAATACAAAAAATAACGGTCCAAGCTTAGATCCTTGAGGCACGCCAGAGTGAACATCAAATAAGTCGGATCTCTGATTATTGTAAACAACATATTG
>JAGDQP010039227.1:1660-17826 GCA_022664845.1 Lepisma saccharinum | reverse complement strand
GTGCTTAAAGTTCTTTGGATACATATATGGTATTTGCAGATTCGTTCTTTTAGCAAGTGTTCTTTCAATGTGATATTCAAATCACTGGAAATAACTTATATTTTTGAAGACACCTTCTTAAGAGAATAGTATCAGTGACTTTTTGAGGAGAAGCGTACAGCGTGAGCCTCAATTGGTTACTTTACTTTATGTTTACGTTGATACGATAGGTATTCTGCTATTAATTTGCGGATTATTAGGGTCCACTGTAAAGATTAAACCTTTGTTTTTAGGATGAAATCACAGGCTCACAAGTAATAACACAGTTATTGTAACCATGGCTGCGTCACAGGTCCGCTCTTACTGTTGTTTCTTCGCAATATACATGAGTTAAACTGGTACAGTAACAGTGACCTAAAATAGGACTCGTCCGTTATTTTCAGTTTTCCCGTTCCTTGTTCATGTAACGTGAATTCCACTGTAAGGTAATAGGAATTATCTGCGGCACGTTTACAGTTACAGTTATAAATCGATTCTCATCAGTATAATAGGATTGCTTATGTACTGTCTAGTAGGTATAATTCTACTATGAATGTTCATGCTTTCGGAGTTTCGGGGTGATAATACACATCGAGTGGTCTGTTGGGGCTCTCTAGATATTTTTTAACCACTGCTTGAAACAATTCAGTACTGTGTTCTCCATCAGGAAGTATATTAGTTGAAAAATTAGTTATTTCCAGTGTCCAGGATAGATCCAAGATAATATTCGGTATGTAAAGTGTTGGTTGCATCGCACAGCACTAGATACGACTGGATTTACTATCTACTGAGCCTTCGTGTCCTGTGGGAAAGTTCGTGGAGCGTTGAGAGACACTGGAACGAAGGCAGGTGCAAATCACGGACTTTAGCGTCACTGGAGCGAAGGAGCAAACACGGTAAATATGGGTCATTGTGATTGACGAGATTTGTCGATCATATGACAGAAATATCGGATCGGTACCTTGACTGACGGCTACGAATTACTTTTCCCTTTCTTAGTGAACATAACCGACAAATACATGCTGCAATCTCAGATGTTATAAATCCTGGTAAAAGAAAAGATTCAATTATATTTCCAAGCTTCTGCCAACACCTGTTCTTAAAACAAACGAACTGAATGTGTTCTCAGTAGCAACATGAACCGAGAACCAATTAGTTCAAGTTAAAGAACATGTAGCTTGTGTAGTTTATGTAATAGAATGTCTTAGCAGTTTAGATCTTAACATGCATATTCGTGCGAATAAAAGCGAAATAATGAATCTACTATAATTCTTATCCTCCATTCTTTAAACTAACGTTGCTTCAGAAGAATTGGGTTTTGAATTAATTTCTCTTCTTCGCGTTTGTCTCCCCCCTTCCATCCCTTTTCCAATGCGTCATTTTTTCCTCCTCAACTTTCTTCCTTTGGTTGCTTGTTCATCTCTTTTCCAGCTCGTTTATTTCTCTCCGATCTTGTTTCTCCCCCAGCTTTGGTCTCTTATTAATTTTCTTGCAGAAGCACCTGCGGTTACACAAAGTTAAAGCGGGGGGCGGATTTCACCATATAAAAAGAGAGGGACAGGAATTACAGAGGAAAAATGTACTTAAAGTCACGTGGCCACGAAAGTTTTCTAAAGCAACCCCCCCCCTCTCTCTCTCTCCTGCATATACAATCACGTGTGTGTGTTCTCAGTAGATTCCCTTGCCATCTTCATATCAAGGAGTCCCAGATCGGTGCGCGATATATTGAACTAGTGGTTTGGATTCTACTTGAAATATCACCTCCGTATGATGGAAAGCAACTACAATTCACCATCAGTTCGTCTTACCTAAGAACTTTGTGTAATAGATCTTCCTGCGGACAGAGCCCTCATTAGGTATATATTAGGTGATATAAATTATTAGACATGGGTGTGCTATGGGAGGTTTATTTTCGTATAAATTGTTTAGTATGAAATTTGAGCAGTGGAAGTACACTCACTGAGTTCTGCACAAATTATTATAACATTCTACTTAAGATAGTTATCTGTTTTCTAAAATGGTATGAGAGGAAGAGGACGAAAACATTATCTTTTCGAACAGTGGCTTAAAAATTGCGCCTGAAATAGCAACGAGGAAACGAGTCAAATGATGGCAATAGTCTGGCCGCACAGCCAGTCAGTTACTGCTTTTCAATCTAAGACAGTCACAATTTGGTAGTCAGAGTTTAGTTGGACACAACGGTTTGATGGACTAATCAGATTCTCTTAAAGATTTCGTTCTATTACATACCTCTCAAACAACGTTTGGATACTAGGTTATGCTTTACGGGTTGCTAAGCAACTCGTCAGAAATATGAGACAAAGATTGGATGTAGTCCTACATGCTACCAGCCTGCCTTTGTTGTAGACGAAACTGTCGACGATCACCTGTCGTTGGCTTTAAAATAGTGCAATATTATACATATTACGGTGGGAAAATGTCTTGATTGTAACACATGCACGACATTCGTTTGTTCTTAGCATAAAGTGCCTAAATACCCATGTCGCCATGCGCATTTCTTTTCGCTGGTGTCAGCGGTATTTTCTAGACCCCATGACGGGAGCTTTTTGAACGTACCTTCTAATTGCCATACCTTAGCATTAGGTCAAATTGTAGTCAAAATATAGTACGTATTTTTTTATCCATATTTTAGATTGTTTCTCACATGTTTCAGATATGGTTCATCAAATAATAACTCAGTGGGTCAGGAATTTTCAAATTAACAAGTAAGTTTGACAATTTGAAAATATTATGACATCATCCATTGCAACTCGACTGAAAATGGAAATTAAACTAATAATGAATTTACTATATCTAGCCTAGCCTACAATTGTTAAATGTAATTGCAATCTTCTTTCATCTCATGCAAAAAACAAAAGAAGTTTGCACTTACAAAATAATAATTTTGTAAAATTCTTATTTAAAAGCCATTCTTGGTTACGGTTATCAATATTTTTAGATCAAAATACGGTAGTTTAGAACAAAAATCACACGCATTTCTTCAAACTTCTAAATCATGGTGATATCAGTGCTGATTATTACAATAATTATTTTTAATTATGACCGTTTCTACGCGAATGAAGTTACAAGCAGAATGGCAGTAAGCATATCATTACCATGCACGTTTTAGAATTTCATTTCTGCAAACAGCAAAATCCTGTCCATGCTGTCGTGTTCTGCCCTTCCCTTATGAATACTTTGGACACTCTCTGGAATAATACTCACACCTGAAGCCTCGAACCAACTGCTTAGTAATTGAAGACCTTAGTGCAGAAACCGGCTAAGTCCATTTATGTTGCAAAGTGAAAACTTACTTGCAAACGATATGTTAAAGTATACAGCACCGTTTGGGGAAAAAATCAGTCATGTCCAACTTCAAACAATTTCTCTATGGTTGAAAACCATTTGACTTCTTTATTGCTTCACATAAAAGAGAGCCAAGAAAAAGGTTTTTCTATATCCTGTAATATTCTTATTTTTGGACTTGACCGGTTTCTGAACGAAGTTTGTTAATTTTATTTGGTGTACATGTGTATTATGTAAAACATATGAGAAATCTTAAGATATGTTTGTTTATTCCTTTAGTCAGCGAAGTTTTCAACAATAGATAGATTAGACGGACAGACACGTGTAAAGTGTAAAATAAATAGCATTAAGGTTACTAAGTAAAAATTGAATAAAATGTTGTTATCAATCTCTTAGCTTTGAGGTTTAAAATGAATTAAAAATTCATTAATTCTTTTGCGCACAGCTCTTTCTCTGTCAATGTATGTGTGTTTTCTGTCCTCGATTTTCTCTGTTGGAAGTAAAAAAAACAGCTCTCAGAGAAATACTTTTGCAAAACTCTTCGTCAGACGTTGCGTTTGTGGGATAGCTTTGGTTTTATTCCCGTTCGTTTTGTACTTTCGTTTTTATTTTATTTTTTATTTTAGTTTTTTTTTTTGTATTTAGTTTTATACGTAGTAGACGCGTGGCAGATACGTGGAAAGAGAAAATGATGAAGAAGAAAGAGGTAACAGTGGCGAATCGTGTGCAAGACAAGAAGGAGCACACCAAGTGAAAAGGGGACTAGTAAAGTAGAAGGACGGCAGGTGGCACTAGTGTGCGTAAGGCGTCTTGCGGACGTAGAGAGAGAGATATATAGAAACGAGACTACGGCTTGCTTGCCTTGCCTTACCCCTGAGTTTTCTCCCCGACGAATGCTTCTCTCTGTTAATTACGGGCCTGTCACGAGCAGTGCGGCCGCTCGGGGGAGGGACTAAGAGGGGGGGGTTAAAACGAACTTGAAGGTTAGAAAAGTGGGGGTGGCTGGAGATTCAAGAAGGATTACCGGGGACCAGGTCACCGTCGTGTGAAGCTTCAGCTCACCGGATTAAGTGGGGAAGGGATTTGTGCGTGTATGTGTTGGTGTGTGTGTGTGTAGGTGGTTATACGTATAAGGTGGTTGGGGTAAAGCTAGAAAGAAGCGATAGGAATAAGAAAAAAAGGAGACGAAACGATAGGTAAAGAATACTGGACGAAAAAGAGGACACAGAGTAAAGAAAGTCTCGTGCATTTTAGTAATTCTATTGAAAGTGAACACCAAGGCAAGAATCGCTGTTGAAATGTTCTATCTCCTCTCTTTCTCTAATATTCGTACTATCTCCTCTTTTATCCCACTATTTCACCTTTAGCCATACCCATTGAAGATTTTTGTCTTTATTTTCCTTTTATTGAAAGAAATATATACACTTTTAGTACATTTTTAAACACATCATCTGGACTGCTACATTGTAATCACTTCACAACTGTTGAAGTCAACTTTTTCGAGTAATTTCATATTTTGACATTTTTTTGTTTCAGACTCAATATAATACGTTAAGTGAAACTAGGTTAAGTTCGGTTAGATTGCAAAAAAATGTTAAGACTACAAGGCCTAAAGTTATTACAATGGAGTAGCTCCATGCATTATTTGCATGATTACTTATATATTTCTTGTAGCATACACATGGTGTTCACAGTATGTTATGATATTATAAAGCTTACTTTCGCAACGAATGTATTGAATCTATAGCGAAAAGGATTGACGATTTTTCTTTGCCTCTGTAGTTCAGAAAGTTATCACCGAGACGATACTGTTTCTATTCACGTTCCCCACAACGTTTGTGTTCTTCCCTAGGTTACCAGAACCGTCGCTTGTTAATACACTTTTACATGTAAAGCCCTGTTTGTTGGTACATTTACATATTAAAAGTGCACATAAATGATTAAGAATTACCTTAATTTTGGTGTACAAACACAATATTTATAGTATACAAGAAATTAACATTTCCTTTAAAATACCTTTTATAACAAAGAGATGTCTCTCCTCTTGAGAGATACAAATAAGTAGTTCCTCAAACCTGAATCGTAGTATGATATAATGGATATTAATATTTTATACGTATATTTCTAAATATGTTTACTGTTGGTATTCGAGATTAAGAAAAGTTATAATTAATATCCTTGTTAACAAGACATATTTTTGTTTGTGTTTCTTTTTATTTTTGGTTGTAAATTTAAATTTGGATTGTTGGAAATGAAAATAATTAAACTTTTATTTTCACGATTTTTTAAATTTCTCGATTGTTTAATTATTGTAAACTAATATTCATCAAAATTGAAAATTATCTTATACATTATAAAATATATATTCTGAGCATGAATTGGGCCATTGAAGAACTAATTTATTTTACGGCTACACTGCAAAATAACGACTATGTTAATTAAATACTTTTCGGTGTCCCAGGATCACTTTTTTTGTGTTAAATCAACACAACACACGGTGTTGACTTCGGTGATTGATGTGTTGTCAATGCTCATTCAACATAATGAAAGGTGTCATACTAACACTATCCAATCCTGTTTAACCACCATTTTATCATAACTATTATTTATTCACTCAATTATTATTTAGGGTCAGTTCTACAATCGACCGCTAAACTTCTAGTCAGCGTTAAGTTGAGGCCAACTATCATTTTGCGGACTCTCATTGGCCAGAATCAAACTTGGCGCCTCAACTCAGCGCTGACTAGAAGTTTAGCGGTCGATTGTAGAACTTACCCTTAGTCAGTCAAAATTATTTAGTGTCTCAGCTCTTCTCCTGCATTGTTTGCTTCTTAACTCTTCTTTTTTTCTACTGTTTCTTGCTTTCATAAGCTCATTGTTACTTGCACGAAATGAAATCTTTACCATTAAGGGAAGTCTGTGTTATCTGCTATATGTAAATCTGTTGAGAAAGATTACTATTAGATTCTGGATGTTTACGATTAATATTCCTCGGCAACGAGTGCGTGGCGAAATATTACTCTACAATAAAACTTCATTGTTGCTGAGAAAATATCATTTCAACCTTTTTTTTTTAAATCTCTGTAACAAATCTATCGTCTTATAGATGTGCGTTCATATTAAGCATCAGATAATAATTCAGTGCAACATACAAACGTTGTATGATACAAACTACAGTAAGAAAATAGTTGAAACATAAATGTATTTTAATCCAGTAAAAAAAAGAGAAGATCTTTTAATGTTACAGTTATTTAATTATTAATTAATTATTTTATTTCCTTTAATATTCTTTTATTAAAGAGAAATTTCTTGGAAAAACTAAATATCTGCTTTAATCTTTCAAAAAAGTAAAGTTCACTTTTTTCTTTCACGTTTTTTTCTTTTTTGTTTGTTTAGTTCACTTTTTTTTGCTTTCTTTTTTTTCTTCCTTGTTTGGTGAGAAACAGAAAGTATCGATTTCTGGATCCTGTTTTTTTTTCTCTCTTCTTCTTGTTCCTAAATTTTATTCTCCTCTTCTCGTGTTTTTTTTCCTCCTTTCACAATAAAGAAGGGAAATCTTCAAGGATGGATTTGGGAAGAAGAGCTGTGAGATTAAAATAGTCGGAAGTTCAGAGTCGGTCAATTGGAGGAACATTGTATTAGTCACACCCGGAAAATTCCTTCAAAAGGAATAAAAATTGTGTGTGTGCAGTATGCATTATAGAATAAGAGATGTTTTACTTTACAATTCCTTTACTTATTTTTTTTTATATAAAAAAATGGTTAAATAAAGAAATTACTGTTTCCTTTTCAAATGGCTATCAAGATAGAAACTCAAAACAATATGCATTAGTTCTCTTTATTGTTTTCAACACATTAATTTACAAGAGTAAGTGTTCATTGTATATAAAAAAAACAGAGTATCTATGCACTATATTGTCCAATGCAATTCCCATCACATTCGAGACTATTCGTATAGTTAGGTATCAATAATTTATCTTAAGAATCCATTAACTGAGAGCTCAGCCAGATCTTCACAATTATTTTCTTGTCATTTCTACCTGACAATGACAGTAAGATGTTTCTTCATGGCTGGAAAGTGGTGAAATTTGGTGCGATATGTGGGTTATACACTGGATGTTATCCACTGAAAGTATCTTCAGGTATGGACGAGTCTAATCGACCAGAGAGAAGACTAGTCCTTCTCAACATTCAGTCATATATATCCATGGTTGCTGGATTATAGGATACTATCCTTATGTGAAGGCAGTTAGGAAATCTGAGTTCGTTTCCTTGTGAGTACAAAGATCAATGTTATTCGTTGAAAGCAAATGTGTATGCATTTTCTATCTACGGTGTTCTTCAAGTTCTACGGAACCATTAAAAAGTTGTCAGAAATTTTCAACAAAAGTTTCTGGATATAACTTTACAAATTAATTGCTGTGGTATTTACTTGTTAGTGCTTCTGATTAACGACAAATAGTGCTGTTCAAATTTGTTTCTCTCGCTTATTCTATAGAAATATCAAACAACCACTAAACATTTGATTTTACCAGAATTTATCTACCAACCTACCCAACAGTACTACAGCTTCGGATGAACTTAGCTTCCTCTACGACCAACCTTCAAAATACTTCGACAACAGCGAAATTCGAACCCACGTCGGTAAGTTCCAAGGACGAGCACGATACCACGCACTTTGTTTTACCAGCAAATAGAGAAAATAAAATCATCCTAATAATTAGAAAATTCTTCTTCAGGTAATGGTATGAGACGTAAATGAAGAAAAACCCATTTTAAGTTTTCAGAGCTACTATAATAGGTTTATCTCATTCTGAACAAGAGTCATGACCACAAGTTTGTGGGATGAACCCTTAAGACTTCATTCGGGTAGAATGAACATCATGTACACACATTTTAACACAAAATTTACATTTTCCCCCTTTCTTGTTTCTAGTTCCTATGAAAAGCTAATATTTGTCTATGGTATGTAGTGTGCGTGTGTGTGTGTATGCTTAAACTATATGGCATGACCGCACGAGACGAAAAAAGAGCGGATTGAAAAAAAGAGGGGAGAGAATGTGGTAGGAAAAAAAAAGAAGATTATGATGAAGGAAGATGAAAAATGTAATGCTGAAGAGCAAATATTATTGTGACTATTATGCCCATCTAGGAAACTTCTGCTGTTAAATGGTGTGCTGGGACACCCACACACACATATACACATGTAGGGTGAACACATCAGGACCATCGATAAATTTCTCATAGCACTAACGACGACAATTAAGCGACTGGCTCCTCGATGTTGGTCTCTCTCTCTCTCTCTCTCTCATGATGACGTAAATTTTCTGGAGAAGAAGGAAGGAAAGCAGGCACATCTGGAATGAGTGGCCATCACATCAGAAGCTACTCTTACTGTAGGAAAAGGGGGAGGAGGAGGAGGAGAATGTTTCCACTCCCTTCTCATTCTCTCTCTCTTTCCCTTCTCTTCTTACATGCCGACACCCTACCACACCCCATCGCCATCTACTTCTGTGGCTATTAGCAGTGACGAAGATAGCCATCTGCAGAAGCCCTTTGGATCTCTGATCTCGCATCTTTCATAATTAAGGACCCAAAGCAATATCTGAGTGAGATCCAAACAACAACCTCCGCTTATGCTTTACTCCGACCGAACGAAGGACGCTTTTAAACGATGGGAGGGAGTGGGAGGGGTAGGTGTGCTAAACCGGAAAATAAGATGATACAGGAACGACGGACGTAGATGACAGTTAGAGAATACAAGATAGCATAACATGGATAGATCTTAGATGATCATGATCTAGGGAATTATCATAAGAGTAAACTGAATGTATATAGTGTTAATGGATCAAAAGATATTGAAATATCGTGTAATTCTCCATATAACGAAAGAAAGAAATTTGCTTTCATTTAGTTCATTTTTTATGTGTTAGATAAGTACACTGTAAAAAACAGTTTCTTAAAATTGAAAAAAGTTATATATTAGCATATACTGAAAAGGCTTTAGTAACAAGAAACAAAATATGGTAGATATTTTTAGTGACACAGCTTGTGAAATCACTTGCTTTGAGATAAACAAGTATGAAATAAACTCGTTCGAACAACTGGTTGTTATAATTAACCTAATTCGAGCTTATTGGAAGAACCAGGTAAGCGAGGAAGCTTGTTAAATCTTGAACTCGAGTTGAATTTTATTTCGTTCCACTTCCGCAGTTGTCCCAGTGCGTTAAAGTTCGATCATGTATCATCAGACTGTTTCGTCCGGCAGCTCTACTGTTTCGTTACGACCCTTTGACTACAACCATCTCTTGGGAATCTAATAAACTAAGTATAAACAGCGTTTGAATAGCAAACTAAGTCGTGTTTCCGTAGCCTGGTGACTAAAGCATCGGATCAATGCATCAGTGGCCCTCGGATAGATTCCCACCCAGATAAAAGGTTTCATTTTTTTTCAACAAATACATTAGCTTTCTTCTTTTTTGTCCTGCCGAGGCTATTTCATTTTTCAGCCTTGATTCTTGTAAACTAGACTGTTGGATTCAATCTTTTAGGCTTGATCTGCTAAGCTTGTGTTACATTGTCACACTTGTCAAAGACAGCTTGATTCACTTTTAAGTCACCGAGACACTGTATCTCAGTGGTAGAGTGTTAGCGTAGCATTCGGAAGGTCGTTAGTTCGTTCCCAGCGGACGACCATCTTGACACGTTTTTTTTAGTCCCACAAGGCAAATGCCGGGATGGCACCTTCAACATAGGCCCTGGCCGTCACCTTCCCGAATACTTTTCCCTCCTCTATCCCGGCCTTAGATGCCTAAAAGCCATAAATAAAATTCAAATTCAGTTTTAAGTCTGGCCAAAATTGCTGTGTGGATCGTGTTTAAGAGCACACAGATGGACAGAGCACACACAACCAACAGGTTGAAAATCTAAAGAAGCTTTTTCCTTTCGCACAAGTGGAATTATGGGAAATCGGGAACTATTGAATATTGGTTTCGTGTTTTTTCTCCATATTACTATATAGTTTTAAATATGTTGTCTAATTCCGGAGAATGAAAGGGAAAAGTAGCAGCTCTTCTTCCAAATCAAATTTTCATCTCGACATTTGCTTGGCGTCATTGAAGGAAATAAGAAGGAAACCTCAATTAGGAATACCGACCGGCGTGAGCAGTGTTTGAACCGGCCTCGTGTCCCCAATTTCACTACTAGAGCCCGGTAAAAGAAACCAGTTTCAGTTTCTTAAAACCCAATAAACCCTGTCCGTATCTGAATACAGTTTCTGAAGTCAATAACGTAATTAGTAATAAATAATGGTTAATGTTCAAAAAACTTTTCAAGTATTTTACAACTTTGAAACCAACTGTTTCTTCTTCCATCCCCGTCTGTGTTACCCAATAGGAAAATAAATAATGTGGGATATAAGAGAAACCAAGAAAAAAAGAACAAGAGAAGTTTGCAGTCTAAAAGTTTTGCGTATTGAGAGTGCTCAGCCGGGAGCACCTTAGAAGCACATTGTAGAAGGAAAACTTCGCAACATGAAAACAGGTTTCTACCAGTGCATTCTCTAAAAGGGTGGAAGGCGGTTCTTATTCCACCCAGATCTTCCCCTCACACACATACACACACAAACCCCTCAAACTTTCCTCTACACAAGCTCACCCTGCTCAGTCACTCACTCACTACATCTCAACCAACCAACCAAACCGTAGAATTACTCTGCCAGATTCTAGTATTTTCGTCTCACAGCTAACTCCATTCCCCACCCACCCATCTTTTGCCCTCCCCTCCTTCAAGTCTATCTCTCGCTCTCACTCATTTTGCCTCACTCCTGTAATTGTCGGGGCATGTTGCTGACGAGCCAGGCAGCCCTCAGAGTGAGTAAGAGAGAGAGAGAGAGAGAGAGAGACCCAAATGAATCTCGGTGGAGACAGTTTTGCTTTTCCAACTTTCGAGCATTCATTTGGCTGTGGCTCACCAGAGGCGTTGCACGACAATTTTCAGGTCCGCTCCTGTTCCTGTGTGTGTCCCTTTTTGGTTCTCTTTCTACCTCATTCTTCTGCTGAAGGTGAATAAGTATCCTAGTTGCTTAGAGGCCACGCGAAACAGTGAAAAAAAAGGAAACAAAGATGGACGCCTCTTATACTGCCACTCATCCCAAGTATACTGCGACTGTGTCTAATATTTTAGGATAAGATGATATTTGTCGACTCCAGACGCTAAAGGATACAAATGACATTGACGAGTAAAACGTAAAAGAAAAAGTTCCAAGGTAATCTTTATATATAACCCGAAATATATGTGACACAAAATCGTCATATTTCGTGCATGGACACATTAAGGTCCACAAGGTCTTTTTGTACAAAAAGACAGTTTTGTGTCACATATATTTCGGGTTATATATAAAAGATTACCTCGAACTTTTTCTTTTACTCGTCAATGTCACTTGTATCTCTTAGCTTCTAGACTCCTCATTTCCTTTCTCATGACTTTCCTACTGTGTTTCATGTACAAGTCTGGGCTTTCTTAGCACATACAACCTAAATCCGTGTTGCGTGTGCGTGATGAGGTATCTTGAAGAACAGAACTTGTGATGAAAGGGAATGAAGAAGGCAGCAGCTAGGATGTCTGTAACAGGTACCATGTCGGTATTGGTCTGGTGCGATTAAACACAATTTCAAGTAAAGATCGTCAGAATTAGCTCATTTTAATTCCTTAATTCTAGTCAGCGAAAGTCGACAACATATGAACGGGAACTGATTTTAATTCAACTATCATTAAAATTTAATAATTTCTGACAATTATACTCGCTTCTTTGTATAATCAAGTGGGAGGGTTATTGGTATGTTGATTTACTGAAAGATGCTGATATAGAGCCAACCGGGAGGATTTCTTTTATATTATGTCTACTATTAAAGCATATAACCAATAGTATATTAAATTTGGTGCTTTGAGGTCACCCACAATCCCAGGGTGTGTTTTGTGTTAGGAAAATAGCATTGTTCAACATTTTGCCAAATCATTCTTTAGCAAACTATGTAGTTTTTAAGTGCTTTTTTAAAACTTCAAACGCTAACCCTTTGTTTGCTGTGCATTTGCTACATTGTGTTTAATGATTTATGTAATTGTAAACATAAAAACGTTGTTTTCTGTATATTTGTGAAATTTTATGTTGCATTATGTTATGCCTGTACACGTAAAACTTTTGTTTTGTACTAAACAATATTTTTTATCAAACATTTTTCAACGATTTTTGTTTACATATAAGCACCCATTGGACTTTTGAAATGTTGGCGCCTATAGTGCCAATGGTCTGTATTTGAGCGTAGTGTGAGTTTCTAACTCTGGTCCAAAAGGAGCGACTGAGGATCTCAATGTATTTTGTTAATGGCAAGTAAAGGTCTTCATGCAGATGTGTAATGCGAGTGTCTTTTGATTGTCCGTTGATGATACACGCAGCACGATTTTGATCTGTTTGAAGCTTGTTCATATAGGTTTTGCCGGCATGTTTCTAGATCGGAGCAGCATAGGTTAATAGTGGTCTGGCCATTATGCAGTAGATGTGGAGTCGAGTTTCAAGACTGAGTGTTTGACTTTTAAGCATTGGATATAGCGTTAGTACTCGGGAGACCGCACGTTTGTGCATGTCCTGTATGGGCGGTAAAAAGGTTAGTTTTCGCTCAAGTTCAACTCCAAGGTAAGTTGCTGATGGGTGATAGTTCAGCGGTATCCCGAACATAACTAATGGCCGTGATGGTGATGACCGTCCTTAAGTGAAATGGAGTATTCTAGTCTTTTGAAGGTTGAGTTTTATGCGCAATTGCGTGGTCCATTTCTCTACTCTTTCTAAGTATCTCTGAGCTATACGATATACATCAATTGCGATTGGATGCAAAGACGGCGGTGTCATCAGCAAAAGCTGCAGTCTATATATTAGGCTGAGTTGGTAGGTCGTAGGCGTATAAGTTGAATAAGACAGGGCTAAGGACAGAGCCTTGAGGCACTCCAGCTGTGATGGGTCTGGTGTCTGATGTAGAGCCGTAGTAGGATACGTGAAAGCTGCGGTTCAGGAGGTACGAAGACAAATTAGGTAATGTGGACATTCCGTGTCGTATAGTTTAATGCAAATACCACTGTGCCAAACTCTATCAAAACCCTTGCAGAATCAAGAAAAATGCCTCTTGTGTGCCCATTCTTGTTGAACTGTAGGGTAATACATTCAATGACACGAACTAATAGAGCAGTTGTATCATGGTCAGGGCGGAAACCAAACTCTTGAGCTGGAAGAATTTTAAACATGTGCTGTAAATCACTTCTATATTAGTCTTTCAAAAGTTTTTCTTAGAGAGACAGCAGGGTCTGTGATTATCAGAAAAAAGATTGTCCTTGTCGGTTTTCGAAACCATGATGACTTTAGTATTTTTCCAAGTGGTCGGGTAGTGACCATTGATGAATATGGCATTGCATAATCTTATGAGCTGTACCAGTAAGTTTCTTGGTACTTGCTTAAGCGCAGTAGCGGGGATCTTCTCTGGTACGGGTGCATTTCTACGTCGGAGTCTTTGAAGGACATTCTGGACTTCTTTTGGAGTAATGAGTTGGATCAAAAGCTTCATTCAATTGCAAGTGATGAAGTCTGTTCTGCACGTTCCTAATGGTATTCTCATCGTGTGGCTCTGGGCTAACCGCAAATTGATTTTCAAGCATATTCTCAAAGACGATTTTTATCTGTTGCAGTGTAGACGAGCCTTTGAGGGCCGTGTATGCGTTTGGTAGAGCAACTGGTTCCAGGATTTGAAACATTTCTGACTATTGTCCAAAATTCATGGTTTGCTTTGTCAAGTTTAAGTAACGTTTCATCCCATGCCTGTATTTGGAGTCAGCTTAGTCTGTTTTTGATTTGTTTAGAGGTTATTCCAAAGACTTTTCCATTACGTTTTAGAAGAATTAAAGCTTGCGTTCTTAATTGCTCAGGTGTTGGAGTTGAGTGAAAGGCATTAGATCTTGTTACAGGTGATGTAATGAGTTGACGGTAGTCCTCCCAATAAGTGATATAGGCTTGCGGAATATGTTGGTGAGGTGGTGAATGTAAATGATGTATATCAATTCTCATTGGTATGTGATCAGAATCCAATGAATTTACGGTGAATAGTTCATCAGTGATGTGAGTCCTTACTTACAGGTTTACCTGCATGTTACGTGAGATGGTAAAAGTGGTCCCTGTTAACGTCGAGACACTTCTGTGAACGTCGCAGTATATTAGCCTGACACCGCCTGTAGCTCTTGACGGATGATGCTCCGGATTGTGTTGATAATGTTTTGCTGAAGTTCAGCTAGAGTATGTGGGCTGTTTGCATATGCATACAACTTCTGTTTTAAGCGTCCCCAGAGATAAAAGTCACAGGAGGATATATCCGAGGAGCGAGGGGGCCTCAACCCCTTGCTTACTGTGCGCTCTTCTGTAAAAATTTCATGCACCAACGCCAGAGATTCAATCAAAGTGTGGCATGTGGCTCCATCTTGTTGGAAATAAGATCATAGTCTTTCTTGTGTACGTTCGTCGTAAAACTGTTGCAAGCCACGACAAACTACACTATTCACTGTCGATTCAAAGAACACTGGACCCACTACACGTGTCCCTGAAACAGGGCTCTAAGCACCATTTTTTGGTCATGGTGTAGTGTTTTGTGCAGAATATGTGGATTTTCAGCAGATCAGTACCGCGTGTTCTGCGCATTCACGCAATCCGATAAATTGAACCATGCTTCGTCGGACATAAAGTACAGCAGAGGGTCCAAACGTCCGTCTGCAATCATTGTCAGTAACCAATTACAGCACGCAATTCATTTACCTGTGTCTGGCTCCTTCAGTTCCTGGACACATGTGACTCGATATGGTTTCAGTTTCAAAGACTTCAGCACACGCGGACACCGATCGCTGGAATAGTTTCCGGGTAAGCTTTGTCGCGTTTCGTGTTATCCTCTGCTGAACATCAGGGACGACCTCCGGTGTTCGGACAACATTTGGTTTTCGCCTACTAACATTCGCCACAGACACGTTTTGGCGCCATTTTTTCACCAGTTTCTGAAAACTGTGTTTCGGAAGTGGTTTTCTTCCTGGGTACCTGGTAGTGAAGGTCTCTTGTGTATTCTTAATTGACCCCGTCCGCAAATATTCTTCCACTATCACCATTCGCTGGTGCACTGAAAACACCATCTTCTCGACGCGACTTCTTTCACAGAACTGCTAAGCAGAGATTTTCAGCCAAACAACTGCACATCGGGCTTAGCTCGTCTCGTCTTTACGTTTTACGTTCTAAAACTTCCACTGTTATAACACTGAAATAATAGTAATAATAATATATGATAATAATACACTATTACCACGCAGGACTACTTTTATGTGCGCCACCCTTTATATCTAAAATATACAAAGTATGTTTTTTTTATTTAACCTTCTACAAAATTATTTTCTGAATACGCATTCTTTTGACGCAGTGTCGTTCACAGTATATTGATCCTTCAACAACTCATTCCTGGTAAATTCCATTACCTATCGTCACTTAATCGCGATTAATTCTAAGGGAAAGCTGTGTAAACATTATTTTAAGAATGATACCTGATGAAATGTTAAGAACAACATCGAAATGTATTTTAATACGTGCCTTTGCTCAAAATACGACCTAAAATTCAGCCTGAACCAAATATGCTTACAGGTCATGAATGCTAAATTAAAATATGGAAACCTATGCATGTTTTGGACCAATAAAGTATGTTCCTTCATCGTGTTTGAAAAATTTAGCTATAGTAAATATATAGTAAAAATCCAAGACCTAGCTATAATCTTTT
>JAGDQP010039226.1:0-16765 GCA_022664845.1 Lepisma saccharinum | reverse complement strand
ATTTTATAATTAACTTTGTTTTAAAAAATATACATCAAGGCTAAATATAGCTTGAGTGTATTGATTTGGGAATAAATGCAGTTTGTTTGGTTGTCAAGCCGTTAGCTGTGACTGAAGCGTGTATTTTGTTTGGCATAAAATATTTTGCTATTACTTTCATGAGCGTTGTACTTTACTAAGTAACATTAGGAAGAGTGTTAACCTGATACTTTTAGCATTTTCTATTCAGCCTGCAAGTTTTCAAATTGGCTTCCACCATTAGACCAGACGAATGTTTACATTGATATTTCCGTGATTAAAAATTACGTTGAACAGTTAACAATTACAGTGGTATTAATAATATTTAGGCATGTACATGTACATTCATGATGATTAATTAAGAGATTTCATGGATCATACTCTAAAACTTCAGAAAACATGCCTGAAATGTGTAGCTGTATTTACTGACACAATGTAACACAAACATATCGGTGTGAACCCTGTGCGGAAGAAACGTTACACGCCACAGAAGGGAAGACGTAACAAACCCAGGAGCGAAAACTGCTGCATAGAATGTGTGGCCCAGGTCGTGTTTGTGCACAAACAAAAAATCATGGAAACGTTCTAGCAGAAGTTTTTGTGGAAATTCGAGACAGACGGTCTGGTGTCGATCAGAAACTACAGAGCAGCGATCAGGTACCCTCAACTGTTACTAAAATTATTAGTGAGGCACATAGCTGCGACAAAGCAGTTGCTGCATTGGGTTCTCGTACACTTTAATTTCGTAGCTGATACTGCTCTTGGTGTCAGGGTTGATACGGAGAGCAACCGAAAGAAATTGGTGTTGCAGGGAAAGATAGATAGATAGATAGAGAGAGAGAGAGAGAGAGAGAGCTGACTAATGTGGATTGTTAGATAGAAGACGCATAAGGTGGATCGGAATTTATCAAATCTCTTACATGTGTATTGAAGGTAGGCGAAGAGCAGACGACAACGCTGGGGTTGCCTAAAACAGTCACCGCCGCGTTAACTGGAAATCATGTACCGTTGATTGCAGTAGCCAGCGCTAGTTGACACCATAGCATAATGAATGACGTAAAATTTGCTACGTGAAGTAGTGACTATTCAATTACAGTATAGCATATAGGAAGATCTTTGTATGTACTTTGTCTGTAGAGACATGTGTGTGTAGACGGTGAAAGATGCCAGTTATAGTACAGCGTACTCACCTCGACAACGTAACAAAGAGTCGAGTGCTTGGGCGACTGGAGATCGTCCTTGTATCACAAATGAAGGTGCCCCAGGCGATGCAGATACCAGTTTGTAAAGGGTAGGTAAACTTGTATTTCGATCTTTGTATGTCCTTGTGTCAACCGCCCTGCAACAGAACCGTGCTGGCCGGCCGGTCGAAACACAGCAGGGAAGTGTCTTGTATACCTTGCAGGAGCTACGACCGTCGCTATGGGGTCTACATGAACTGGAACTATATCTCTGGAAGCCCATACAGATGGTGGAAGCTAAGACTAGTGGAAACTTTGGAGGTGGCAGTGTGATGGTTTGCACAGGCATAACGTTAGGGGTTATACCACGCCACGAATTAGACTACGTTGTATAGGGACGTCATTCTACAAGAGTATGTCGGATTTTACGGGATGCAGTTGAACCACGGTTTCTATTCATAGATAACAATGCTCGTCGATATCTACTTGCCGATATAAATGACAAACATGCAAGCGAGATCATCCAGCATTGAAATGGCGAACGCGATCTCCGCGAACTCACCCTATAGAACGAGCTTGAGATGTGTATCGCGGGTCGGTAGTCCATTCCAGTCTCTCAAGAAGCATTGCTGCATCGGTGAAACACATTGCCCTAGGCTAACTGGTTTTGGACCTGCTGTTGACAGCATGAAGGCTTAATGTGCTTGATGCGTTGCTAATGCGGTGCGACCATGCCGTGTAATTGTCTGTATAGGTACCATGTGCAATGGACTACACGTGACTTCCAAATGTACCGAGTTTTTTTTACATATTTATCTTGTGTGATGTTTGAGGTGTTCTCTTGCGCAACTGTGCTACCACCTATTTGTTATCTAAGTAGATATTCTACATTTTTCAGGAATGCTTCGTGCCGTTCGGCCGAGTGAGAGTTTAACGTCCCTTTACTAATTAGTTGTAATTAGATGATACCAATAACCAAATAAACGGTGTTTCACGCATAATAGAAAATATATCCTATATTAAGTTACCCATATAAGCTTACTTACTGCTAAGCAGGGTCCATAGACCACAAAATAGTGTAGGAAAAGGTGAGGAATACAGAGAGTTAGAACAATATTGAAATGATGATTACTTTATCTTTGGAAATTAAATTGAATATTGAATTGATGACTGTTTATCAACCGGAATCTGTTACGTTTTTGCCATTCATATAGCCATACACCCTGTTATTAACCAAAAATAAACAATGAAGAGTTTCGTGTCATTATTGACGAACTTAGAGTGTGATGAACCATATTTAGATTTTGGATTATGATGAAACAGTTACAGATTTTAAGGATCCTTATAATGGCTCGATAAGCTTGTACTGTGAAGAATGATGATTTTTATATTTCAATATTGTATACGTAGTTATTTGTTTCAATAATATGCTGTAGTATGATGAATTATATGCTACTTCTGCATATCAGGAATTACCTTACAGCGTTTTGGAATACCTTGTATACATTTCACTTATTTATTCTCAACGGAAGACATATTCTTCCGACATGCGAGAAACTGAAATCAAACAACTAAAATAAATGCTTTGTTTATAATATTTAATACTCTACATTGATAATCTCCTAATTAGAATGAAATAGTGAAAATACAACATGTTCATTCTACTAATCGTTCATACATGACTGCCAGTTATATTTTCTATTTTACTTTGGTTGAAATAATGTCGCCGAGGAAAGTTTTAAAAGTATTAACAAAGTTCTAACAGGAATATTTTGCTAATAAGAAGTGTGTTACTCACATATTCAGAATTATTTCTCGACATTATTCCATCTAAGCTTTTCCGTTCACACAGATGATTTAAATGATCCCTATATCATTAAATTTATATTATACATATTATTTAATTTTTATTTTTGGTAAGGTACCTATGGGCGTACTATATTTTTGAAAAGTAACTTAAAAACTAATTCCACCTTCGTGCCTTCATATACGAGCTAAATGCTTACTACCATATAATTAGGATATTTGATTATGTAATGATTATGAACCTAGATTTAAACAGTAAAATAAACTAAATTGTTGAAATTTTTCATTAGGGTAAGAAATAAAAATGTTATTCGTTTATTCTACTAATTGCTCATAATTATCTGAACCTTTCAATTTTAGCTTTGATGAATTTACTACCGGTGTTTTATGTTTGTTGTTAAGCGACTCATTTTTGTTTCTGTTGGTAGTCAAGTATATAAACAGTTCACGATGTCTTGTCGTAGTTGTGGGATATAATCATATCCATCTTCTGATGTCGCGTTATCGTATCAAGTACAATGTATGGAAATAATGTTGAACCATGATTATTCGTTTTACCTGGCCCTACAAGAGATTTTCTGATTTTCTTATGGTACAGAGTTACATTCGATGTATATGTATTGACCATTACGAATTATTTACATGGTGATTCATACTCACATGCAAAGTGGGTATACAATTATGAGCTTCTATACGGAATACGTGTGTTCTCTTTAACATTAAAAGGAAGTCCTTTGTCAGATGTATCGTTGCAAGTTCTATTCTTACCTAATCGTAATGGTAAATATTCGACATCATTCAGTTCTGATATATTTTGTTGGTCTTCCAGAGGAAAATATACCGCTAACAGATCTCATAGTAAAGTAAACGCATTTACTATCGTTGCGGATCGACGCATTTTGATGTAAAGGGGTACGTATAGGAATTGCTTTGTTTTAAAACTCAAATTTAGGGGGTGCGACAAAGTTGGTCATATTCAGAAAATCTGTTGAAAGGCTAAGAGCAAAGGCAAACAAGAAAAAGCTGTTAAACCACACAAGCAAAGTCAAGAATTGGACATTCCATATTTTGAACTTTGTCAAGATCAGACATGCGATCAAGATTCAACAGAAGAACAAACTTCGTCCGCAGCTCGTTATTTAAACATTTTTTGTATGGTTGTATTCAAAATACGTCAAAAATAGAAGATCCTGAAAACAAGTTACCTTACATTGAATTACAGATTAATGATCTATCATTTCACATAATCCCAAGTACAGCCCATGATAAGACTCTGATATCGAGGGACCAGCTTTTTTGATTGGAGATATTCATAACCTTAAATCGTACAAGCCAACGCTGAAGTTGATGAACAACACCGAATTACAGGGAATTGTTTCTGTAGAATTATTGATCAAGCATAATTCTAATGATATCATGCTACCTTTCTTGGTGACGAAAACAGAGCTTTCAAATATTTTTATAGGCAAGGAAGCGTTATTAAAATTATATCGAAACTGGTTGTTCGATTCCTACAGAGATTCAGTTCATCAACAAACTTGTTCAAATAATGATTTAGAGGATGGTATGAAACGATTCTGTAAGATGTTATACAATATGAACGATAAGTGGCATTGAATTTGGTCTAACAACAGTTAATCCAAACGCAAATGATTAGAACAATCAGTGAAATAACTAAGAATTTACAGTTTATCAACAAAAAGTTACCAAATGAAAGCAGATCAGATCCTAAACAAGTCCCGACTTTTAGGGAAGGCATTAGTAACATAAAAGGAACCGGAACAGTAGATTATAACGAACGATTCCCTATTCTAATTGATGATCAATTCCTCCACATAAGAAAATCAGATAAATGTTGTCAGATAATAAGATTTATAACGATGATTGTGACACTAAAAGGAGACATGAAGTGAAAGGTGGGAAATTACAAATCCTGCAAACCCTTCAACGGAACTCCTTAAATGGATAAACAGCCAAGGTCCTATGCATAAGTTATTTGCAGTTTCCTTTAGAAGCCAAGTTGAAAACTTAGAGAGCATGGTTAGTTTAGGAAAGTTGCAAGAAACATTTGATTTACTGAACAGTCTTTAGCAAAATATAATCTTTCAAAAGTTCTTCTAGACTAGGATCAAATTTAAGCCGATTAATTTTACCTCTTTGACTAATCCACAGCTATTATAAGGATTCTACAAGTGCAAGACAGTTAAGGTTACTCTAAAAGCGTAATTACTAATAAAGAATATTCTAAAAGACTGAATAATTATAATCTACACATAAATTAAAAACATTTTGCAATTTTTATAATAAAAATACATTATTTTGAGGTTTATTTTGTCATGAGAATGACAATTCTGTTATTTTATTTGCCGATTATGTAAAGAAATCTTTATTTACTACTTGTGTCCAAGGAAATTATATTTAAGTGTAATTTTATGATTGGTACGTTTGTAAGGCAATCTGAGCTTGCGTTACAAAAGGCCGTGATCTTTACATGATACATGCGGACTGATCGTCTCTTCCTCTATTACCAGGTAAAGATACCTTGTCTTCAACTGCTTCTCTTGCTAACTTCAACAGTAAACTGAATTTAAAGATGAGAGAGGGATCTACTCCAATGAACTATTTATACTACTTTGGACTGCATGGTTTTTTAAATATTGCTTTATTCACTTACGGAAATACGTTTTTCAAAATGGGCTTAGCGACAAATATACGAACTGTGCTCTATGTATGAAATAAATCTAGTTGAGGACTCTCTTATAATATATTACATTACGACTAATATAGATTACGTGGCTTGATTTTCGAGATAAAAGAACCTGAGGAAATTCCAAACGAAGCTTCGAGTAGATTACGTTTTGATGTTGGCATTTGATTTAGTAATTAAGAGCTGTTCGGATATAATTTAAAACGCCCTTACATTTAAGATATTATTTGTATTTATTTCTTTGTTCACCTATGGACGTACTTGAAAATGCGCTTAAAGACTAATATAGGACCAGTCCCTTTATTTATGAAATTAATTGATATGACCTATTGTGATTGTATAGATTCAATACAGAAGATACAATGCTTTTATATTAGGAATTTCTGTTATTGCTTATTTAATCAGTTTCGGGGTTTCAAAATGTTTGAGGACAAGAAGATTTTAAAAGAACATTATATTATGTTAAGCGGGTTCCCGAACATTCAGGTGCGATTTTCATGAAGTTTCGGTAGGTGACTGATAGATGGCAAAACCTCTACAACGTGGATTTATTAACGGAAATGGCGTTTTAGATAATTGAAATGATTGTAAGTTGTGAAATCGGCACAAGAGGATAAGAGTTTAATTGAAAGTAATAAATTGTAAGCTATAAATGATTATGCTATTTAGTACATTACGTTATGATGTGGACATATGATTTGGTAACTAGAAGAGCTACTCGGACATAATTTAAAACACTCTTACATTCTTACTTTTATAGTATTATTTACATTTATTGCTTTGCTCGCCTATGGGCATACTTTATTTTGAAAATGCGTTTAACGACTAATATACGATCATTGACTTTATTTATGAAATAAATTAAGTTAAGGACTCACTTAAATACATCACATTACGACTAATATTGTGCCTTGATTTAGGAAATAGAAACACTTGTGGAAGTTGAACACGTAGTTTCAAGCACATTAATGATAACGAAAATATAATATTATATATTTTAGTTTTGAAAAATATACTTGAAAAGTAAATATAGCTTGAGTGTCTTGATTTGGGAATAAATGCAGTTTGTTTGGTTGTCAAGCCGTTAACTGTGAGTGATGCGTGCATTTCGTTTCTGATAAAGTATTTTGTTCTTACTGTCATGAGTGTTGTACTTTACTAAATAACATTAGGAAGAGTTTCAACCTGATATCTTTTGGTATTTTGTATTCAACTGCAAGTTTTCGAATTGGCTTCCACCATTAGACAAAACAAATGTTTACATCGATATTTCCGTGGTGAAAAATTACGTTGAACAGTTAACAATTACAGTAGTATTAATAATATTTCGGCATGTGCATACACACTCATGATCATTAATTAAGAGATTTCATGCATCGTACTCTAAACCCCAGAAAACATTCCTAAAATCTGTAGCTGTATCTACTGACACAAAGTAACACGAACACGTCGGTGTGAGCCCTGTGCGGAAGAAACGTTACACGCCACACGTGTTCTTACGCCAGAGGGAAGACGTAAGAAAGACAGGAGTGTAAACTGCTGCATAGAATGTGTGGTGCAAGTCGTATTTGTACGCACACAAAATATCATGGAAACGTTCTAGCAGAAGTTTTTTGTGGGAATTCGAGACAGATGGTCTGGTGCGGATCAGAAACTACAGAGCAGCGATCAGGTACGGTACCTTAAATTGTAACTAAAATGATTAGTGAGGCACATAGCTGTGACAAAGCAACTTCACTATTGCTGAAAATTATTTCTCGAACATATTAATTTCCTAGCCCATACTGCTCTTGGTGTCAGGGTTCATACGGAGAGCAATCGAAAGGAATTAGTGTTGTAGCGAGAGAGCTGAGTAATATGGTTTGTTAGATAGAAGATGAATGAGGCGGGTCGGAATTTATCAAAACTCCTGCATGTGTATTGAAGGTAGGCGAAAAGCAGACGACAACGCTGGGGTTGCCTAAAACAGTCACCGCCGCGTTAACTGGAAATCATGTACCGTTGATTGTAGTAGCCAGCACTAGTTGACACGATAGCATAGTGAATGACGTAAAATTTGCTACGTGAAGTAGTGACTATTCAATTACAGTGGAGCATACAGGAAGATCTTTGTCTGTAGAGACATGTGTGTGCAGACGGTGAAAGAGGCCAGTTATAATACAGCGTACTCACCTGGATAACGTAAAAAATGGTCGAGTGCTTGGGCGATTGGAGATCGTCCTTGTATCACAAATGAAGGTGCCCGTCGCAACAGGACAGTGTCGGCCGGCTGGTCGAAGCAGAGCAGTGGAGCGTCTTGCATACCTTGCAGGAGCTACGATCGCCGCTTTATCGAGGTATAGTGTGTGTAGAGGCCTACATGAGTTGGAACTATATCCCTGGATGCCCATACAGATAGTGGAAGCTAATAGTAGTGGAAACTTTGGAGGTGGCGGTGTGATGGTTTGCACGGGCATAATGTTAGGTTGGTATGCCAGGCTACGAATTAGACCACGTTGTATAGGGATGTCATCCTACAAGAGTGTGTCGGATTTTACGGGATGCAGTTGAACCATAGGTTCTATTCATAGACAACAATGCGCGTCGATATCGGTGGGGCGAGATAAATGACAAGAATGCAAGCGAGGACATCCAGCATTGAACTGGCGATCGCGATCTCCGCAAATTAACCCTATAGAACGTGCTTAAGATGTGTACCGTGAGTCGCTAGTCCATTCTAGAGTCTCTCCAGAACCTTGTTGCATCGGTGAACAACATAATTCTAGAGTAAGCGGCTTTTGATCTGCTGTTGACAGCATGAAGGCATAATGTTCTTGATGCGTTGCTAATGCGGTTCAACCTTACCGTGTATTGGTCTGTATAGGTACCATGCGCAATAGGACGGCACGTGACGGGCAAATGTACCGAGTTTTTTTTACATATTTATGTTGTGTGATATTTAAAGTGTTCTGTTGTGCAACAGTGCTGCCACCTATTTGTTTTATTTTTACATTATGTAAGTAGATACATATTTCAGGAATGCTTCGTGCCGTTCGGCCGAGTGAAAGTTTAAAGTCCCTTTACTAATGGGCATAATTGTAATTAGGTGATACCAATAACCAAATAAACGGTATTTCACGCAAAACAAAAATAATATCCTATATTAAGACCTTGCTTACTGCTAAGCAGGGTCCATAGACCACAAAATAGTGAAGAAAAAATGAGAACTGTAATACATCCTTCACTCGAAATCGGCACAATCTGTCAGCAAACACTAAAACATTCGTCTATGAATATGAAATACGTCTTTATTTATTTATTTCCGGAAATATTACCGTGCTAAAAACGGAGAGTTAGAATAATATTGAAATGATGATTACCTTATCTTTGGAAATTAAATTGAATATTGAATTGATAACTCTTTATCAATCAGAATCTGTTAAGCTTTTACCATTCATATAGTCATACACCTTGTTATTAACCAAAGTAAACAATGAAGAGTTTCGTGTCATTATTGATGAACTTAGAATGTGATGAACCATATTTAGATTTTGGATTATGATTAAATGGTTACACATTTTAAGGATCCTCATAATTGCTCGATAAGCTTGTACTATGAAAAATGATGGTTTTTATATTGCAACATTGTGTACGCAGTTATTTATTTCAATAACATGCTGTAGTGTGATGAACAATATCATACTTCTGCATATCAGGAATTACCTTACAGTGTATTGGAATATCTTGTATACGTTTAGCTCATTTATCCTCAACGGGAAATATTTTCTTCGGACAGGCGAGAAGTTGAACTGAAACAACTAAAATAAATGCTTTGTTTATAATATTTAATACTCTACATTGATAATCTCCTAATTAGAATGAAATAGTGAAAATACAATATGTTTATTCTACTAATCGTTCATAGATGACTGCCAGTTATATTTTCGATTTTACTTTTGATTAAAATAATGTTGCCGAGGAAAGTTTTAAAAGTATTGACAAAGTTCTAATGGGAATAATTTGCTAATAAGAAGTATGTTACAAACATATTCAGAGTTATTTCTCGACATTATACCACCTAACCTTTTACTTTCACACAGATGATTTAAACGATCCCTACATCCTTAAATTTATATTATATATATTATTTAATTATTATAAGGCACCCATGAACGTATTATATTTTTGAAAAAAGCATTAAAAAACTTATTCCACCTTCGTGCCTTCATATACGAGCTAAATGCTTACTAAAATCTAAATATTTGATTATGTAATGATAATGAACCTAGATTTAAACAGTAAATAAACTAAATTGTTAAAATTTTTCATTAGGGAAAGAAATATTAAGTGTTGTTCGTTTATTCTACTAATCGCTCTTAATTATCTGAACCTTTCAATTTTAGTTTTGATGAATTTACTACCGGTGAATAATGTTTAATTAATTTACAAAATTGTATTTTGAACACTTTGTCTGTTGCCGTGAGGCATAATTGTTGTTTAGCTATCCCTTTATTACGTAAGCGCGATAATCAAATCATCCTCTTTCTTTATTGAATTGTTTTTCTATCGCATCGCGTTTGTTGTTAAGCGACTCATTTTTGTTTCTGTTGGTAGTCAAGTATATAAACAGTTCACGATGTCTTGTCGTAGTTGTGGGATATAATCATATCCATCTTCTGATGTCGCGTTATCGTAACTCTGTACAATGTATGGTAATAATGTTGGACCATGATTATTCGTTTTACCTGGCCCTACAAGAGATTTTCTGATTTTCTAAGGTACAGAGTGACATTCAATGTACGTGTATTGACCTTTACGTACTTATTTACATGGTGATTCATACTCACATGCAAAGTGGGTATACAATTAAGATATTCTATATGGAATACGTGTGTGTTCTCTTTAACATTCAAAGGAAATCGTTTATCAGATGTATCGTTGCAAGTTCTATTCTTACCTATTCGTATTGATAAATATTCGACACCATTCAGTTATGATATATTTCATTGGTCTTCCTACTTTTTTATTTATTTGCATTTGTAGTAGATAAGTCAATATTTTCATATGCACAGCCCCTGTAAGCGAAGTGTTACAAAGCTATACAATGATAATATTACTTGACACTAGTTTATTCAGTATTTTAAGTTCACAGACATGATATTAGTCAATATAGCTTTCTTATATCACATGTATATCATATTTAACATTTTATTTTTATTTTTACATTTATACACGCACTTTTACCAAGAGGTGCTCGTGGACTAATATAGCTGAGGCGCCTTGATGTAAGAGATACACACAGTTGAGGATACAGTTTCAAGTGCATTTTGTTAAAAACGATTACGCAATTATATAATTTTGAATGGGTACTTAATGATTAAAATTACTGGGGTTCTTATTTAACATATATAGTAAAAGAATGGTCTCTTAACATTGAGAAAACAGTCCTCATCTGTAGAGCGAAAACCAATTTTCTTAGGAATGAGGTTTCCCATTTAAATGAAAAATGAGAACACAACAGTTTGAAAAAAAAAAAGATCGGTTCTTATTTCCAAAATAGCATTTGCGCATTTTACGCTAAATGAGAAAGGTCATATTTGATTTCTCGGTTTAACAATATTTTCTCAATTTTAAGAAACCGATTTTTACACTATAGTATCTTATATTTAACATCTATAGCCTTCTTATTTTCAATTGGACTCTGTAGACGTACTATTTTTGAAAATGCGCTTAAGAATTAATATAGCTGCAGAGTTCTTGGATTTACGAGAGACATGCAGTTGAAGATTTAGTTTAAAGTCCGTTACATTATGACTGATGACGCATTTATATACGTTTTGGAAACGGTACTTAATGACTAATATAGTTGGCGTGTCCTGTGTAATACAGCATAGCTTATGTTAATTTTATAACCTTATTTTTGAATTGGCACCTGTGGACGTACTTTCTGATGAGGCGCTCAGAGACCTGCATTGGTTTACGAGATACATGCAGTTAAGAATGTAGTTTCAAGTGCATTACCTTAGGAATGATTATGCAATATTATCATTTTTGAAAAAGGTACTTAATGGATAAAATAATTAACATTTCTTATTTAATATAACATAACATATTTAACATTTGTAGCCTTGTTATTTTTTAATGATTGTGGACGTGCTATTTTGAAAGCGCAGCTTACGACTAATATAGCTGCAGAGTGCATGGATTTACGAGATACATGGAGTTGAGGGTGTAGTTTCAAGTTACATTATGAACCATTATCCAATATCATTTTTGAAATGTGTACTGAGTGACTAATATAGCAGGTTGTTTTAATTTACGAGCTAAACGCAGTTAGTTTGGTAGTCAACCCTCCGATTGTGAAGGAAGCGTGAATTATCTTTCGAGCATAATGACTCGTGCATAGTGACTATGTATACTATTATATGTTTTTTAATATACAATATTTGTCAAAATCTGAATTCAATTTGAATTAAGATCACCATAAGTGCCTTCTTAGACCCTTATCTGGCAACAAAGCACACATCTGAATGTCCCCTAAAGTTACACAGATATCGGCGCCCTACCATGATTATGACAACTACAATTTTTTCTCATAACTCGGTAACTCATGGTAACTTACAATAAAGGAAAAGATCCATAGTCTATCTAAAGATCCAACTTCTATATTTTGATGAGCATTAATAACGTTGAACAGTTTAAAACTGCAGTGTAATTAATATTTAGGCAAGTGCACTGATAATCATTCACCAGTGGATTTCATGCGTCGGACGCTTCCACTTCCTCACCAAACGTTCCTACAATCTGTAGTTGTATCTAGTGATACAATCTAACATAAAACACATGGTTGGCAACGGTGTGAGGAATAAAACAATTTACACGACATAAAGGTGACGTAGAAATACAAGGTAGGTAGATATTAATGATTTATGAACTCAATCAAGTCCTTAAAATGGTTTAAAATTAAACGTAACGTTGCAACATGAATTCAACGTTCATATTCAACGATGGCATATGTTTTGTTCCATTTTGTTCTTTCTAATTTAGTTCCATAACATTATTATTAAAAAAATAATTAAATTATATTAATTGTGTTTTGTGTTCTCTTTTGCATGTTGAAAACATGTTGCATTTCAAATTATATTTCAACGAAAATTTGATTTCATTGATAGGATGTTAATGTGACGTGTTTTCAATTGTTATGCTATGCAAAAAATTACGTTTCAGTTTGTGGAGTTCTTCATTATGCAGTCTCCTCCGCTTTCCAGTCGTCTCGTCCCGTTTCGTCCCGTATATCTTTCTCAAAACCTTATTTTCAAATACACGTAATTTATGTTCTTCTTCTAGAGTCGTACTCCAACTTTCGCAACCGTAAAGTATTACCGGCAGAATAACCGTTCTGTATATTTTTAATTTCAATTTCCTTGATATTTATCGCAATGTTAGAAGATTTTGGACTGAATAGAAACATGCGTTCTCCGATACTTTTTATTTCTTCTGTGATATAATTTACTTAGTTTTAAAAATAAATTATACAAAAAAAAAAGAAAGAAAGAAAGAAACGTTTACACTTTTTGAATCATTATTCAACGTCAAATAAACCGTTGAACAGGCAAACATTTTGATACATATATAACGTTAAAATATCGTCTCTTACTAACGTTACTTAAGTTTTTCGAGCCGTTTTTTTTAACGTTTTTGTGCTACTCGGTTAAGGACGGGGTCTACAGATTATGGTAAAGTGGACTCCAAACTACTCAGTTTAAAGAAAACTTTCGGAACTTGCACTCATGAACACGCACAAATAAAATGATCATGGTAATCTCTCGGCTAACGGGGGATGTTAAAGATACGTAAGCAACTTGGTGCAAAGTCATCATTTGCGAGGATGATAAAGATGAGGAACTATTGCTGTTCTGACCCTTGCGGCTGTGAAACAGTTTAAGTATTGTACTTTGCTGGAGTTAAACAACCAGAATCGCGTTGCTGAATGGAACTTCACAACAGAAATGAAACATTATCTTTCCATTAGTATTTGCCAAATAGTCTTTACATCGCTATTAAATTCAACACACAACCTTGTTTCGATCTGCACAATAATGAATACATCACCTTGATCTTTACAGTCGTATATCCACCTGTAACCAATTTATCAGAACAGGCAAATATACCGGTATTTGATACTGAATAGTTGCAATATAATCTTGTCTCGTGGGCAACGCTAATGACGTCAAACGTGATCTTTTATAGCGTTGCGGTCCCGGATGGACAAGCAATGGGATCTCGATGACTTGGAGACCTATGACAAATAGCACGTATTTGGACATTTGTAGAGACTTATCTACCTGATGACGTTTGAGGGTATGTCTCGAGACTAGTGACTACTGATGACTACTACGAAGACACAGAGTTTAGTGTAGCAGCATTATTCGGGAATGTTTTGAACTGAATTGAGTTTGTTTATGCATCTATGGCTCAGACTAGGATAGGATAGAGGAAAGGATGAGGGAGTGAATCGGTCAGGGCCTAAGTTGAAGGTATCTTCACGGTATTCGCCTGGTGTGGCTGACGAAGAAAAATGGAAAGTATCAGTCAGTAATCTAGGTATCTGCTTTCGAACACAGGTCCTCCTGAATGGGAAGCCAACGCTCTACCAAATGAGCTTCGGGTGCTCGAAAAAAAAATATAATCTTAAGATCTTAATATAAAATATTGTTATTAAAATACCTCATCGAAGGTAAAAACAGTTTATGAAGAATTTCCAAAAGCCCTGAGGAAATGCAATAAATGGAAACCGGTATTGGTTGTAGGTTTGAAGCAACCCATTTTACAAAGTGATGCCATTGCTAGGAATACTTAAGCAGAGGAAATAGAATTCGTAAAAGTTATCATAGGCAACTCTTCCTGAACATAGCATAAAAGAAGCTAGGTTGTATGTAATTAGGTCGAAGTTGAAAATAATATTCCTTATATAAAGAATACGATTATTTCACCGTTTCTAACATAAACAAATCATTCTCTTTACGTAGGGTTTATCCAAGTCTCTATATTTAGATATAAGACTACGTACTTATTTTGTTTGTAAAATGTAAACTGCAGTGTACGACAATTTTTGTATGAACAGCTATTCTTTTCTCTTTGTTTCTAATGCCAATTTAACTGTGGTTTTCTAAATGTGTAAATATCTCTCCATCTCTGTATTAGAAGAAGAGAACCGAGAAGATATGGATAATTATTAATTACAGGTGTACGTAAATGTACCCGTTCGTAAAAAAATTACAAGTGTATTAAAATTATTCTACAGGTATCTGAGAAAATATTATTTTCAGACGTTAATTTCCATTAACATTATAATAGACCACTATTCTAGAATATTTATTTCATTTCCTATTTAAATCATTTACTCAAAAGTTTCTACCCATCACTCACAATTCTTGCATCAGCCATTCTGTCAGCCCCTCTGTGAGAAGTGTCACCCCCAAATTCTCGAGCACCCTCCAACTTTTTACGATGAAAAATCTATAGATACCGTACAAAACTCCATTCACATCCTCCCAATTTTGACTTTATACTGAAATTCCTGTGCGTTTTACTGTACGAATTATTTACGAACGTTTTGTGGAAGCTGATGAATTGTGTTGTCTTTTAGTGGGAGGTTTTATAGTTAGGTAATGTTATCGCGATAGCCATGAAGAATTGTGTTTAAGTGGAAACATAGTCGTTCACACTGGTATTAATGAAACCTTCTGCTGAAACCTTGAACAGGTAAATTCAATATATAGAGTGTAAGCCAGTCTAGACTACAATCTTCATGTTATATGCTGGATAACCCGAGTACCAAAGTGCAGCTAAATTCGTTGTGGCTCCAATTTAAGACGATTTTGCACCAACATTTTCCATTTAAAATGCGATTCTAAGTGGGTGAGAAGCTACTCCAAAGGACTACAGTGCGACCATAATAACTTGATACCTGGAAGTAATGTAAATATATGGTACTCAGCTGTCACGTATAGATTGGTCTTCCAGGGCTAAAGATTCAAGACATGGACAAATCAATCAGGTACAATTTGTAGCCAATCTTCAGAAAGACGAGAAAATACCAGTATATGAACCAATGTCCTAACAATTGAAGTGATTTTTTTTTCTACGAAAATAACACTAGTCAATTCTGTAATTTTTTAAGAGAGCAAGAAAAGAAACCTTCCTAAATTCATAATTTTGGCTGGAATTCACTACATTTCTGATATAATCTGTTCACAAGAAAACTACAAATGAGATCTGGAAGAATCACCTCACTAAAAAATGCAGCAGCATCGTCAGTGAATCGAAATAGGAGAAAACAACTAAGAAGCCAATAAAAAAAATAACGCGAAAGGTTTTATCATGTGAAAATCTCTAGATTGCGAATGTGAACTGGACCTGAACCTAAATGTGATACATAATTCAGTATTGTGTCTTGAGGAGATTAGTACAAGTCATCTTTATCCAAGGTAACACCTTCAAAATCAATATCAGTAAGTATTCACGCGAATGATTTAATAGTCACTAAGGATCCCTTGCTAGTGTCTTAACTATTTGAGTAACTAAGTAAAATACTGCTAAAAGTAAAGGTAATGCAAAAGAAAACAACAATGAGAGAATTATCCCTGCAATATATTCTGTATTTACTCCCTAGAGATTACACAGAGATAATCTAAACAAAACATTTGAAATATCTCAAATGATGAAAACCCACTCAAAATTCTAAGACGTAAACTAAAATTCAGCAGGAGACCAAAAGTTCCTCGCTTACCACCTATGCACTCACTCGTTTAAGTATGACATTGTTAGAAATAAAAACAAATAAGTTTTACATACGGTTTTTGTGCAAAAGAAGAATGTTTAGAAAAGTAAAACAACTTACTCAGATTTAACCATAGTTGGAGGATACTGACTACAGGTGACATGCATACAGTCTCTCTTCCTTCTGACCTCCTGTTGCCCTATCAATGCTTTATTTAAAGCCGAGATGATTAGATTCAAAACAATTTAATGTCCTGCCGCTGGCAGGACGAAAATAAGATCCAACGCACGT
>JAGDQP010039225.1:0-17828 GCA_022664845.1 Lepisma saccharinum | reverse complement strand
TTCCCCCATCCGAGCTACATGCCCTGCCCACCTTAGTCGTCTTGATTTCATTATTTTTACAACATCTGGTGAATCGTACAGTCCGTGGAGTTCTTCATTATGCAGTCTCCTCCACTCTCCAGTCATCTCGTCCCGTTTCGGCCCATATATCTTTCTCAAAACCTTATTTTCAAATACACGTAATGTTTGTTTATCTGCTAGGGTCGTACTCAAACTTTCGCAACCGTAAAGTATTACCGACAGAATAACCGTTCTGTATATTTTTAATTTCAATTTCCTTGATATTAATCGCGATGTTAGAAGTTTTTGGACTGAGTAGAAACATGCGTTCCCCGATACTAAGCGACTTTTTATTTCTACCGTGACCTCATTTTTGCTTGTTACGTATGCTACCAAGTATTTAAATTTGTTTACTTTCTCTATGAACTCATCCCTAATTCTTATGTTTTTAATTCCTTCATTCCCTTCGGCTTGTTATCATGTATTTTGTTTTATCTATGTTTACCTGTAGACCTATCTCATCGCACGCTTCTCTAAGACATCGGTGTTGCTTTGTAGTGCATCTATATCGTCCCCTATTAAATCTACATCATCCGCGTATACAAACAGTTGATTCAAACCATTCAATGATAGTCCCTTTTTGTCCCCTTTAATTTTTAAAATCGCATATTCTAACGCGAAGTTAAACAGTAGTGGAGACAAGGCATCGCCTTGTTTCAATCCGTTGCGAATCTTGAAACTATCTGACATATTATTACCTATCTGTACTCTGCTTATGGGGTCGCTGAGACACATCCTCACTAGTTGGACCAATTTTTTCGGAATTCCAAATCGTATCAGGATACTGTATAACTTTTCCCTTTTGATAGAATCATATGCTTTCTTAAAATCAATGAATAGCTGGTGAACCGTCCCATTGTATTCCCATTTCTTCTCCAAAATTTGTCTCAAAGCAAAAATCTGGTCCAACGTGGATCTATTTCTTCTAAATCCACATTGGTGATCTCAAATTATTTCATCTACGTATACATTTAGGAGTGTTAACAGAATATTACTTCTTAATCCTGTTCATAGAGCCCCCTGAAGCAGTCTCAGCCCGGAGATAAGAATGAGGGACTAGTTTACCTCCGGAATATTTTACCCCAGGAGAATCTATGAACCATCTGTTACTATTTCTTGACATGTTTTAGCGGTGTAGAGTTGTCAGCTCTACGACCTCGCAGTAAAGGTAGACATTCAAGATGTCGCCCTCTGTCCATCTCTGAGCCTTGCCGATGTCATTCATCTTCAGCCTCAGAGTGGTAATGGTGATGCTGCTTCCCCTCACCATGATATTTTTGTTCGTTGTTATCTTATCGTTTCCTTTGTAGATCCCTCTATTAACTGCAAGGCAGCAGTACTGGTTTTGGTCCGCCCCGGAATATTTCCGGTACCCACCATATCTGGTCGGCATTCCCCTATCCGCCACCTGGGGAGGCGCCTGGTGGAAGACCAGTAACTCCAACCCGGTATATATATATATATATATACATCACTATAAATGTTAGTTAAAAACTCGGATATTCATCTTTTTCCAGAGTTTGGGGAAATGGGAACATCTCATCTGTTCTCTATTGATGGGCTTATGAAGTAACGTTGTGTAAAGAGAACCATAAGCCTTGCTTTTTTCTTTAATATCAGCAGTTTGATATAAGTAAAAATGTAAAAATCTATACATAATCAAAATAAAATTTATTGTGTGTTCTTAAAATATTACACAAAGAATCGTTGTAAATGAATCCCATTTCTAAAACAATAGGTGTTTTTAACTCCTTGAATTGAAACGGAACTTGGAGCTGATCAAGAAAACATAAAATGAATTATTGTAGATCTTAAGAAACAAAATTGTCATCTTGGCTCACAAATTTATCGCACTGTATGAATTAAAAATAAATATAGATATATTAACATATTATCATCTTGACCATAATGAAACACAAAAAATTTACTTGAACTTAAGAAACAAAATATTTAAGTTACAGTAGTTATTCAACATAAGCTTAAAATAGTACGTTAGCTTTTCCAGAGTTTTGAATTTTTTGTCTAGCATCTCTGGTAATTGATTTATGGTAAAACTTCTTAGAAAGTAAATGTTTCCGCATAATAATGATTATATATCTGGTGTAGTAAAAAGTAATCCATTATTTTTGCATGACATTGAAGGCTTGACTTACCATAGTTAGAATGATTCGATTTAGGTCACATATGCGCCGTTTTGTTCGATAACGTGTTGCCATTTGGAAGGTAATATCATGATGCCTCTCTCATAGAAGCCCTTGTCCCTATTGGCAAAAAATTGAGACAGTCGATTTTCACAAGCCTCTCTTGAAGCGAATTTTTCACCAGCAAACGTGTTCGCCATGGACAGAAACAGATGGAAATCACTCGGTGCCAGGTCCGGACTATAAGGTGGATGCATAAGAACCTCCCAACCAAGCTCCCGGAGCTTCTGGCGAGTCACTATCGATGTGTGTGGCCTGGCGTTGTCCTGGTGGAACACAATGCCTGTTCTATTATCCAAAGCTGGGCGCTTCTGGGCGATTGCTGCCTTCAGACGGTCCAATTGTTGACAGTATAGTTCCGAGTTAAGGGTTTGGCCGTAGGGGAGCAGCTCATAGTCGATAATTCCCTGCCAATCCCACCAAACACACAGCAAAACCTTCCTGGCCGTCAATCCTGGCTTGGGCACCGTTTGCGCCGGCGCACCGCGCTTCGACCACGACCGTTTTCGCGTGACGTTGTCGTAAGTGATCCACTTTTCATCACCAGTCACCAACCGCTTCAGAAATGGGTCGCTTTTGTTGCGATTCAGCAGCGATTCGCAGATGGAAATTCGGTCCATGAGTTTTTTTTTGCGTTAACTCGTGTGGCACCCATACATCAAGCTTCTTTGTGTATCCAGCCTTATGCAAATGGTTCCACACGGTTTTTTGTGCAATGTTTAGCTCTTGGGCAATCGAAACAGTGCTTACATGACGGTCGGACGCGACAATGTCCATGATTTTATCGACATTTTCGACACTTGGCCTTCCAGTGCGTGGTACATCTTTGACGTCAAAATTACCGGCACGGAATCGACGAAACCAAAATTGCGCGTGATTGGCTGTTACAGTATCAGGACCATAAACACTATTGGCATTTGCAGCCGCCTGGCTTGCGTTTTCGCCTTTATCGAAGAAAAACTGTAAAATATTGCGTATTTTCTCTTTCCTAGTGTCCATTTTTACGCGCGTTCACACAACACTGAGTCTACTCATCACAACTATCTGAACAGTGTTTGTAGTACGCAATCTCATCGTTTGAACGCCATCTCGTTGAACCCGATCGGACTCTTACAACGCGAGATACAGATCACTGAAGCCATCTATTGGCAAAATAATGGATTACTTTTTACTACACCAGATATTAAATAACCAAATACCTACAAATACATCACATTCCTATGTATCCCACTCAGCTCCTTTCTGTGCTTTACTCCACGAGAAACGCGTTCCTTATTGCTATTTAAACTACAATTTTGGTTTTTCATGAGCTGGAGACATTTTTCCAGGGGAATTCAGTAGCATAGCACTTTACCTTAACATATCTTGTTCAGCCTAAAAGACAATCTTAAGGAGTTAAGTTTCATGTTCGTTGAATTATTACAGTATATTCTACAAGGGATCGTTACAAAAATTTAAAATATATTTTTTTTTTATTAATAGACATTTGGTGGAAGTGATACTTTGTTCATATGGCATACAATTTTCAACTAGCACGGTTTCTTTTAATGTAAGTCTAATTTGAAACATAGGAAGAACATTTTCTTCCTCTTATGAGTGTTGAGTGAGTGGCATTTAGTGTTCCCATTTTCCTCTTGTACATTTTTGAATAATCTTTCTTGCCCATTTTAATCAGTGGAATGCATCTCTTTGAAGACGCACACAAACAGCTCACACGATCACTATTAAACACATATAACATGAACTATATTATAAATAAACCTACCAGAATAACAGCGTACTCGAAAACAGCAATTGACAACATATTCACAAACATACAAGACAACATTTCATATGATATTATAAACGGATTATCAGATCACACGAGCCAAGTAGTATTTATACAAACAGATCGAACTATTGTAAACACACACACACACAATACAGGAATTTAGAAAATATAATGAAGAAATTAAACAAATTTTACAAATAAATTGTCCAAAGAATCGTGGAGCGATGTATATGATAAATACACAGTAAACGAGAAGTTTAGTAGCTTCTACAGTACTCTACAACATATATTCTACGTGTGTTTCACTAAAATGACAACTTAAAATAAACGGAAGCAAGGGTGGGTAAAGAGGTATATAAAAAATCTTAGTAGAATCAAAAGACAGATTTTAAGTGAAATTGAGCAATCAAAGGTTGATCAAATACATGATAAACGATTTTTAGCATGCTATAAAAAGCAAATAAGAAAAGCCAAGTGTGACTACTACACAAATAAGATCATGCGAGCTAACAACAGAACACGGATGATCTGGAATATTGTAAAAGAAAATGTCCACATTAAAGGCAAAAGAACAGCCTAACATAAACTTAAATACAGATGAAACAATAAAAAAGACCCACGAAAAGTAAGCGAAAGCCTAAACAAATACTTTACATAAGCTGCACAAACTTTAATAAAGAGACCGAACAGCAAAGTATCGCCCTTACAAGTGCTGCAAACATCTAAATTGCGGAACTTGAACACTATATATGTTATGCCTATAACCGAAAGTGAAGTGTTTAACGAAATTCAAAGACTAAAACAAAAACAAATCGATAAGCGATGAAATTCCAGTGAAAATAATCAAACAAAATAACATATACTTGACAACTATCCTAACTTAGCCATACAATGAATGCCGGAGAATGGTACCTTCCCTTCCCAATTAAAAGTATCAAAAATAGTACTAATTTACAAAAAAAGAGATAAATCGCTTGAACACAACTACAGATCTATATCTTTACTTTTATTATTTGGTAAGATTCTCGAAAAGCTAATAAAAAAAAGATTAATAGGATTTTTAACAAAACATAATATATTTTGCAAAGAACAATATGGATTTCTTCCTCAGAGAAGCACAACAACTGCACCTTACACCTTAATTAACTTATTCTACGTGCTGTGAATGAAAATGAATTAGCTTTAGGTATATTCTATGACCTTAGTAAGGCCTTTGATCTTGTAAATCACGAAATACTGCTTTAAAAACTAGAACAATATTGGATTAGATTACAGGCATTATAATTGCTCCAATCTTACCTAACAAACAAAAAATAAGTAGTTAAAACTACACATCACACAGACGAAATAAAGACAAAACATATATCAAAAGAAATGACAATCCAACGTGGGGTTCCACAGGGATCGATTTTAGGGACCTTATTATTTTTACTATACATAAACGATCTACTTACGTTTATAACACAAGAGCAGGTAATTTTATATGCTGATGACACGAGCATCATTGCTAAAGGGAAAGATATACATGACTTACGCGCAAACATTATTAGAATACTAGAAGAAACAAAAAAAAAATGGTTCGACAGTCTGATACTAAATGATACAAAAACAAAATACATGCTCTTCCATACAAAACAAAATATTGTAATATAAGATATTAAAAATCACGCAGCTTTCCTAAGTGTGAACATAAACACCGTAACAACGTTTTTAGGAAAAACAATACACGAAAATCTTAAATGGAACAGCCACATAGATCAGGTAAAAAATAAACTTAATTCTAAATTGTTTGCTCTAGGAATACTAAAAGAGACACTAAGTACAAACACATTAATTCAGGTTTATTATGGACTTATTTATCCAATAATATGTTATGGCATCATATTCTGGGGCAACAAATCAGCAACAAGATCAATCTTCTCTAAACAAACGCAGGTACTGCGTATCATCGCCGGAGTTAGCCGAAGAACTTCTCGCAAAAACTCTATAAGCAATATAGAATACTGACTCTTCCTTCTTTATTTCTTTATGAAATAGCTTTATATACAAAAGTGAACAACGATATACTTATAATAAAACATAAATATGGTGCTAGAAAAAAGGAAAAAAATACAGTATTTTACCAGGCTAACCCTCGTTCAAGAAGTTCCTAGTAATATGGGTCTCAAAATATTCAACCAGCTGCCAACACGTATAGGAAATAAAGAGAACATAAATAGATTCAAGAACAGTTAAGGGAACACTTGCTGGATAAGGCACATTACGATGTAAAAGAATTCTTATCATAAATTTCCACAGCAGCTCAACTCACTATTGTCTATTACAATATATTACAAATATATTGTCTATGTTAAACGTTAATGTATATTCTATACAACATTTAAATATCGTGCATTACCATTCACTAACGAATATTATTATGTACTTTGTACAGCTATTTGCTCACAAGTCTTTAAAGAAAATGTATGTCCATATCGCAAATGTTATTGTCGATATGTCTAAATTCATCGTCTATAATTTTACTTCAAAACTTAGCTATACTACACAAAATATAAATATCGTGTAATACCATTGTAATAATACCGTGTAATATAAATATCATGTAATACTCTCCAGACACCAATGCATATTGGTTAATGAAGTAATAAAACTTGAAACTTGAAAACTTGACCATTTTTAACCTTAGAGTACATCATAAAGTCCATATGTTAAAGTTTATTACATTTTAAAATAAGGAACTATTCAGGTTCTTCAGCTTTAAAAACTATCATACAGCTCTTCCTTGCCTTATTTCTCTTCTACTGATGTGTAAATGGATAAAATTCTTACCTCTTTCCTTGAATTTTCATTCTTCATCTTCTAAATGTGTGTCTACGACAATGAATGATCGCTTCTTTCTGTCAACGGAAGAAGATAATTCTCCTTCCAGGATACACTGCGCAAAACTTGTGTCATTTGTCAACACATTTGATCTACTTGTTTGAGTTTCTCACATGAGTGTGTATCCTACTACTTTTTTTCCTAACATTCTCGTGAACTTTCTCAGCCTTCCACTACTAAAATGAAACAACCAGCAAACATAAAAGTACTATTCACATCTAATTCGAAATATTATACAGATTAATCAAAGTTAATTGCCAAACTGATAAGACATATTCATGGTAAGTATTGAAACATTATTATGGTGGGCATGGTAGATTCAAGGAATGGACATTTCCGTTTTCCCCGTCCTTATATGTTTTACAATTTGGTTGTGTACATCAGATTAAATAATATATATTGTTTTTGAAATTTCAACGCTACGGTTTTCCGTTACGTAGAAATATAGCATGAAATACTGAGAATTCAATCTTCTACGTCATACAACGAAAATCATCCTCTGATTGGTTTGACGTAATTAATTCGTACTATTTCCATAGCTATATGCTTCTCCCTATGTTATGTTCCTTATTCAGAAATTTGAGGACGAAAAAACAAAAAAGAGAAAACACATTCACATCATCACTTAACGAAATAATTAATGTACAAATCTGCAGAACATACTTCAATAAGTTAAAACACTAAAACATGTTTTAAATAACAGAAATTGCTCCAAACAATGAGAGCAGCCAGTCTTAACTTGCAGTGCTTTTCTAATCACTGGTTTGTATCACTTTTGATGTCTTGAAAATTTAGAGCAGTTGCTTAACGCATGTAACTTTTTAACTTTTTATACTTTCACCTAAGGCTGTTCGAATCCTATCAAAGGCCGTATTTTATTTTACTCCACGAAACGCAAGAGTAACTTCAATGCAATAGATTCAATTTACGTTTTTGTTTCTTACATGCTTTCATTATTATTTTTACAATGACATATTAAAATTATTCAATTATATTCACGGGCTACAAGTGGTACGTTCAATTGTTAAAAGATGGCAGTAACGAGCACTATTAATTCATGTGCTTTTAAGTTCTTGAAAAATGCTTCACTAGCATTCATTAAAAAAGTATACGATTGTCGAACGTAAAAACCCTCACATTTATTTTACAGAAAAAAATAGGTAATTCTTTTTAAATACAAGAGTTCTAAAGAGCATTATTCAAAGATATCTTATGATTTAATCATGATAAAAGAGCTGCTATAAATTAGTGTTGAAGATACCAAAATATATCAATATATTAAAAACATATTAAACGTAAAAATCAATTTTAAATGAATAACATGAACTAAATGACGTGGTAAAGCATACAGAAACGCTATTCACCACTTATACTATTTCTTTGGATCCATTTTTGCTATCTCTTTTTAAACAAATCAAATACCATCTGTATGTTAATGACAAGCAGTCGGCAGACTGATTACGTCATAACATGGCGGCGCCCGATTAAGCGCACGTCTGAGACTCTTTTGAAGCAAGTCGTTATTTCTCTTGATAAATGCATCACAAAAAGAAAGGAAAATATTTTCCCTACTCTACTTTAAGAGACGAATTTTTTATTGCAATAAAAAAATACTACTTGAAATGTCCATTCTGTTCATTTAGAGAAGAATGCGAATACAAATTCAATGTAACAGTAGATCAGCTAACGATATAAACTCATCAAATGCTGAGAAAAGGACATCACTATAACACATCATATGAACATTTTACGCAACTTTGCTTTTCAAAATAGACATTTAATAAATAATAATATATTGGGAATACTTAGACTCGCTTTGAGCTGTTAACTTTAAGCCTCAAGTTCCAGAATGAAATTCAACATAGTTGTACATAACAATACATATTGAGTAGATAATCAATTTGGGACCTACAGTACATAGCTGTGTATATTCTTTTTATGCGTATACAGGATTATTCAAATACTGAGTTAATATGCCTAAAACTAAAATACCATGTACTGGGTGAATAAAAATATTCCCACAGATATTATCATCTGAATCCTTGCCAAATTCCAAGACAATAAGCCTAATAACCCATCGTCGAAACTGTGTAACAGAAGATAAGATTATAGATTCCTTGCTTACCGAATTTCTATCCAGATTAAAACCCTGAAAGCATATATCAATATTTTCTTTTCTACTCTACGTTTCGCATAAAATGAAAACCGGAAGTAAACTGATCAGTGCTGTTATTAGTTTCTGCTTTGTGAAGCTCGACATTTGTTACGTTACAGGTCTATTGTTTTATCTACTGCCAAATAACTACACAACTCTTCATTGCTCACATTTTATGTTACATTGTTGTCACATGGACATGCAGGTTTTAGCAGATAGAGTTGGGAAGCCTTACATCACCGTTATGTCCGACTGTTTCTCTGTCTGACTGTCGACAACCATGAACTAACGAACTTCTACGCTACGAATGTAGTTGATGAGTAGTTAGAAATTACTAGGTGACATCAGTTCAAAGTTGCATAGATCAGATTTTTCTCTCCGTCTGTCGATCCGGCACAAACTTAAACGAAGGAACTACTGCAGCTACGAATGTGGTTGAGATCTTGTACAAAAGTCCTCGGGAAAACTTTTCCAAAACTCATAGATTAACCAATAGGAAGATCGCTACTGAAGATGAACAGTAGCATGTGTACATTTCTCTAGATGGGTTCCGCCTTATAGTGGGGCGGTATAAGCCAAAAGTTTGAAGGAATCGTGCAATTAGTGATACTAGTAATAAACTTGGTATTGTTAAGGTATTAATGTTAATTCTTATTAAAATTTTGTAGTTACTAGATGAGTCTCTCTCTTGACGCTTAATATGTCTTTGGACACGGGAACCGTCTTAGACTGATAAACTTCTTTGCATCTCAGAGTTTTGGATTCTTCATTGAACTTATGAGTGGTCGACCTGGTAATCAATATAATAATTAGTTTCCGTTGGGTTGCCAAGGTTTCTTCAATTCAAGATAGATCCGCACTTCCATTGCAGGCTACAAATGAGAGTTGTAAACACCCATTCAAGAGCTTCCTGGTATTATCACTTCTGAGGAGCTTCAAAGCGTCCAGGGAAGTGTTAATAAACTTCAGTGATAGCAAACTGTTACCTGGAAGGATACACGTATTATACAAATTTAAGTATTTTATTCTAAATAATTCAAATTGAATTCAATTATATAATTGAAGTTCCATTCAACGTTACACACATTTACATTTACAGGTACAATGACTTGTTGTGCAAAATAACATTTCACATAAAAGCAAGAACATACAATAAATGAAGATGTATAAAAATACAACCTCTTAACAGTATTAAACTGATTACTTTTCATATTAAACGGAAACACACTTTTAAAAACATTCGTCGTGCTTCCACATGAGACTCAGCCATTAAATTGTGCTGCCATCTGGTGATCATTACTTAAACTACAACAAACCAAGCGACAACCCACAAGGTAAAAAAACGTTAAATCTTTTACTTTTTCTCATTGGACTCACAATAGTAAGTCAAATCAATTTAAGTACAGAACACCTTAAAACATATTTAAAATATAATACTGTTTGTTTTAAATGATCAAATAATAGTTTAATATGCTTTGCGTATTATGGCTTGACATAGAGTCATATCATAAATTTCTCCTTTCGCAAACAAAAAAATTAAAAATATTATGTTTAACATTTATAAATTCTTTTAAATATAAATTTACTAAATAGAAGCGTTTTTTAACAATATAAATAGTTTATAAGAATAATTCACATTTCCATTAATAATAACAGAAACACAAATTGTATTAATAATCATAGGTTTCATTTGATTTAATTTCATTTTATAATAATAATAATTATTATTTTACTATTTACAATTCATTAAGTAATTACATAATTTTATTTAACTTGTTTATTAATAATTCATTCATAAATAAATCATTAAATAATAATTTAGTTTTATAATTATTATTTTTAACGATAAGTAAATTCATTTATTTAAGAATATTCATATATGTTCAATTTATTACATAGACAAATTATTAGCTTATCCTTTATTAATCATTATATTACTTTATTCATAAAGAATCACTTCTCTTATAATATTAGATATTGTAATTTCATATCTTTGTTAATAACATCAATATATGAATCCTTGTAATTTAAAATTATTTTATCCAAATAATTCAAAACTTTGTTCCAATATTACTTCATAAGGGTAAGTTTAATCACTTGAAATTCAATACTAACGTAGGATTTTTTATTTATCCACATGTTTATAAATAGTATACCTTTAGCTTTAATCACTTTTCTATATGCAGTTTTTTGTTTCATATACTCACTTCCTATTGTATCTAATAGATGAGCGTATTGATTTTATCTCTAGAAAGAAAATATAGCCCAAAAGAGAACATGAAGCCCCTGTATCAATCAACGCATTTATAGCTACACCAGCAATAATAACATTTGTTTGAGTAATATGTAACAGTAATTATCTTTCCTTGATTCGTTGGTAACGACACCCGCAATTGTTTTGTTGTTAATACCACTTTTGTATTAGGCAATGTAGAATTCTCATTATACTTTCCAAACTTGTATATTAATTCACCTTGTTTTTCCTTTGTACTTCGAAAAAATTTAGATTGCCTACATTTTCTTTTCTCTGAATTTTAATATTTAGGGAAATTATAATGTCTACATTTTGATAAATATTAACGACGATGTATGTTCCCTCGTATAGTTTGAATAATTTACTGATTTGATTTTTTATCGCTGAACTGTTTATGTAATTTTGTATTTACCGGTACCAATGTATCAATTTTGATTTCGTTTTTTCCTATCGTTTTATCATTTGTCTTCCAAGAGCTTTAGATCTAATTTGGGGATTATTATTTTCAATATTATCAATAGAATTAAGAATATGACTCACAAAATCGTAGCACGGTAAATTTAAGGAAGTTTTTTGATGACAAGCATTTAAGGTATTCTGAAACTGTATTATTCATAAAGTAAACAATTTTGCTTAAATATCATTTCAATGTTGTGTGGCCTTTGTTACTATATACACTTAATATATGACTTATCTCTCTATTGTAACGTGACGGGCTTGCTTTGGGGATGGTAAACTCTGGTCAGAATATGGATTATCTTGTTAGTTTGCATAAAGTCTTTCAATTTCTTTGCAATAAATTGTGAACCATTATCTGTTAAACCATTTCGTGGTAACCCACAATGTTTAAAATACTTTTCCAATTTCTTTATGATTTATCTTGTTGTTGATTGCTTCAATACATACAGCATTACAAATTTTGTAGCGACATCGACTATGGATAATGCCTTTCCGATAAGGACATAAGGACTTTCCCTTCCGATCGTGGTAATTTTCCTATTATTCAATTGAGATCATGTCTAAAGATTTCTTAGCAGTTATGTGAAATTCAGTTCTTTTCACATATCTCAAGTCTGGTTTGGTTTCAGTACAAATCAAACAGTGATATACATCATTTCGAACTTGGCTTTTCATGTTCTTCCACCATATATGCTATTAAATAATTTAAGTCGTCCTCTTTATGCCAAAGTGGCCCATCTGAATGTGATACTGTTTCATAATGTTTCTATATTATTTTTTCGAACAATTATTTTCCAACGTGTCTCTTTACCATATCTTGTCCATTAAAAATCCATTTTCCATTTCTATTTTCTATTAGATTTGAGTATTGTTGTTTCAGTCTTAGTTTGATTTACGACACTTTGAAGGTTTTCATCATTACTATAACTGAAACTTAAATCGACGATATTGTCAACAGTTATCCCTACATAGAGTACTATGTCATCACACGGTGCTCGACGTAGAGCGTCAACTATTTTATTTTTGTTCCCTGGTAAATTTAGCACTGTAAAATCGGATTCATGTAGTTTATAGGGCATCTGGATATACGAATGTTCCATTGCTTCTGTTCCGCTAACCATTTAAGACAATCATGATCTGAATATATAATGAAATGTTTACGTCTTAGAAACTGTGAAAAATTTTCGATGGTAAAAATGATCGTGAAACGATTTCAGTAACAGAGTATCTTCTCTCGGCATCCTTTAAAGTTTGACTTGTGTATTGCAATATTTATTTATTTTCAATTTGTCCTTGGCCTAAATAACTGCGAATTCCAATAGGCGACGCATGAGTTAAAAGGAAAATTTTCTGAGAGTTAGGTTGGGCTAACATTGGGATATTAACTAAAATTTTCTTCCATAACATTAAAGGCATTTTCATGTTCTTGAGTCCACGACCATTCTTAAACTTTTCTCCATAATTTATAGAATTGAACCAGTATTGTTCAATAACGATCTATGAATTTGTGCTTTCTGCTCTATGGGCTGGGATGATTTCGGATATCATGATTATTTCTCGGCTTAATAGTAATTAAAACCTTTCCGTTTAATTAAATGACCTAAAAGGATTATTTTAATTCAAGCTAATTTACACCTCAGTACTTTTAATGGTAAACCGTGACCTTGTAATGTTTTCAGAATATATTCGATTCTAAGCAGGTGTTCATCAAATATTGTAGTGAAACAGCAGAGGTTATCTACATACATCCGCATCCAATTCTTGGTTTCAACTCCGAACATAGAGTTCATCATTGCTATAAATATTGCTACGAAACTTACTAACCCGAACGGAAGTCAGCTAAACTACAATTGTTGTTTTCCAAAACGAAATACCGTATATAGCCTTCTTGTTTCGGACAATAAAACCTGAAAATTGAACAGGGACAAGTTTAGCTTTGTAAATAATTTACTTCAAGAATAGCTTGATAAGAGGTAAGAGGCTCAAGGATTAAATATTCGAAACATGTTCTTTAATTTCTTCTTCTGATACTTGTGTGTCTATAAATGCATCTACATTAAAATCACAGTTTAATGGCCTATCATTTATATCATCGGGTAACAGTTTAGCCGTTTCTCCTACCCGCACGTTTAGTAGGACGACTTTCAATTAAAGGTACTGGATTAGTTATAGAAACTAGTATAATCTCGTTATTCTGATTGATTTGAGCGTTCGCATTTATATTTCCTTCTCATCTATCTTGAAATCCATAATGGTTTCCAATATTAACATTTTGAATTCTTTGACCCCAACGTTCAGTGCCGTAGTCAAGGGGGGCACCCGGGCACGTGGCCCCCTTACGACTCGGGCTATTTTTTATTTGCCGGACACATAGCATCTTTTTGAGCTTTTCATTAGTCTTTCATAACAATCGTACATTAACATGTACAGAATGTTTACATCACTTTCACTCGCTACCCTCTTTATTTATTATCTTCAAAATAATTACAACTTTTCTTTACTGTGAGTTGTAGGCAGTGCGAATTTGTCCTATTTTCTTGTCTCTTATCCCCAAATTGAAGTCATAGTAATGGCTGGTATTCAATTCTAGTGGTAGGCTCCTTCTTTACAGCTAGACCTATATTGTGTGCCCGGATGTCGGAACGAACCATTTGAGAGCAAGGCAATTTTATAAATTAAATATGTAAATAAGAAAGCTATTTTGATTTTGCTCCACCAATCTAAAAGCTACTCCTTATGTGTCTGGCTGTACGTAAAATAAAAAACGGCATTGTAATGAAATATTTTTATATTACAATTTTCTGTCATAAGTATCAGACTTTGAAAGATATACTTGTATGGTATATTTCCCAATTTCTCTGGCACAAGATATATGTATGTATTGTTTACTCATATTATACTACATATTCCCACTGACCTTAATAGCTCAACCAGTTATGGTGTATCGTTCTATGCTTTCTTAGGTTTTACTAAGTTTTATCAATTCGAGCCCCACTCGTGGCAGACCATCCGGACTGAAATTCTTCCTGGTTGTCCTTAGTGCTATCAGATAAATACCTGGAGAATACCTTTAATATGGCTGGGCCCACTCCTTGCTCTCATTCCTTTGCTACGGAAACAACATAGTGTTTAGTTTGTTTGATAGCAAATATAAATGACAGTTAACATATAGGCCTAAATGGAAATAAAACATTGGAAAAGAAACAGGTACGAAGATTATATCTTAAGGTTAATGCAAAGCAAGGACCTCCAACAAAAGATGGCAGCACTACATCCGTATATGTCCAATGTATTTTGATCAGTACACGAAATTTCAATGCTACTCCTACAAATTCAAGCCTAGAGAGTTCTATATTTAAGAGAAGAGAGCAGTTTTCAGTTCTTACTTGCAGGAAAGGAGGCAAGATCATTTGTGATTTGATATATTGCTTGACGTATCCCACCTATTTCCAATCGTAGTTTTTACTTCATACTCTGCATGTGATTCCAACACACCCGCCTGTGAGGGATGTCACCCCGCAAATTCTTGAAAATACTGGTTGCCGGAAAGCCGTTCTGCTTTTCGGGAGAAAAAATGTTTCATTTTACAAAATATATTGACTTAGATTAATGGATATTATCATTATACCCACCCGTACGAGACTGACAGTGTCACATGTGTCAAGTTTAATGGTTGTGAAATTGCGCGATACCAACTTGCGAGACCTGAGTTCCAGAGCCATATCTGAAAAGGTGGCTGGGAAAACACGGAACTGCAGATGACGCCACAACAAGACAAGCAAAACCAACCAATTTGAATTATTTTAATCCACTTGATAAGTTTTTGTAACACATTAACATGTGGTTATATCAAGATTGGGCTGTTTCAGTAAGTAAAATAAAATATTTTGTACTATGTTTTTTTTTATTAAATGTTCCTTATTCAGATTCTCAGTGTTGAGCTTTTCAAATTTAATTGATAAAGTATTCCATATTTTTGTCAATATCACCAATTTTTACGCCTATTCCTCACTTCAGAGTTATTGGTATGACCAGGCGCGGATCCAAGGGGGCGCAACAGCCCCACCTCTTAACGTTTAGGTATACACTGGATAAAATGGCCTTCAATCATACTTTAAATTGGATAAAGTGACACAACTATGGTTTAGCCCCCCCCCCCTCTTTATCATATCCTAGATCCGCGCCTGGGTATTACATATGGTAAGAATGGAAATGTTTCGGTGCTGGAAAATTTACGAGTACATCCCTGGAAAGCACCCCGAACTTAACAAATTATGGTAAACAATTGAAATAACGTGCAAAACTCCACTTACACACTACCAATTTTGATATTGAACCCCCCAAAACTGAAAATACTGGCGGAATCTTTGTACGTAATTCACAGGCATCTCGACGCTGGTAACACGGTATAGCTAAAAACAAGTAACACTTACCACTGATATTAAAAATAAGACGTTTTAATTGAAACGTTTTGTAAAGTATTATTTATAGGAGATGAAAAGCACTAATGTAGCTTGGCTTTATTTTAGCAATCATTAAAAGGATCGTCAAAAGAAATGTTCTTAACCTCTTTTCAGTCCACAGCCAAATATCAACAAGTCGAGTCGATAATCGGAAATCGATGGCCGAAAGTAATTGTTCAGTCTTTTTAAAACAGAAAAAAATATTCGTTAGAGGCAGTGATGATTGCTAGTGACAAAAATTTCCAATGGCTACGTAAAAAAAATAGCCGATTAAAGCTGCCTTATATATTGTCGACATATCGTATTGAGCTCAGTATCTTGAGCTGAACACCACAAAATACAAGTCCGGCTAGAGGCAGAAATGTTACATCCACTGATACTGAGGTAGGCTAGTAAAAGTAAGAGATTCAATAAATAGAGTCTCATCGAAATAACAAACACAGCTTCGTCTTCTGGGTAACAAAAGCAGCTTCGTCTTCTGGGTAACAAAAACTCTACAAGAACTCGACCAACTAACTCACGACATTCTGAGTAATGAATGTCACAGGCAAAGTAAACTTTATGGTGGTAATATTCTTAAATGATGTGACCCCACAAGCTAAAATTGAATCTCCACATCAAAATATACAAACACAATCTACATTGAACCCACAAAACTGGAGAAACCAGAGCAAAGACAATAGCACTGAATTTCCTCTGAACAAAACATAATTTTCAGTTCTCAGGAAGAGGGAAGACAAAACTTATGAATAACAATTTAAAATGCAAGGGCCTCCCTTAAGGCCACCACAACTTTTCAGGAAAACCAGGACATGTTAGACAAACGAAATTCAATTTCCAAAACACGTAACAGCCCACACTGACTCACCTTCAGAAGTGAAATATTCACTTAGGCATATCCCGAGAGCCAAACAACTAAGAAATGCAGAGGAAAGAAAACTTCAAAATCTCATATTATAATTCTCAAAAGGACATTCTGAAAAAAGCACACTCTTGTGATTTCCGCTGCTACTTCATACACGCAATCAAACGTAACAAGTGCGTAGAAAATTAGCAGGACACCGAGACAAACCCAAAGTAAATGTAAAACAAATTAATTATTTTAAAAAAAATTGAAAAACTAGCTATTCTTAAGAGAACAGCCTCAAGAATGCCAATCTGTTACTTACAAAGTTATGTTTCTCTTGTATTAATAAATAACGTTCTTAAAGATATTCAATTTCTATTTCACTTTTCTTTTATTTTATCATTTAACTAAAATTATTTGTATTCTCGCGGAGCGGCACGGGACAGACATGAAATATCGCGGCATACTACTGTGCCAGTGAGGAACTTTGAGGATCTCTACTATGATAAGTCGAATTAATGCTGAACAGGTACGGCACAGGGTTTCTCAGTGATCATGTTGTAACTCCATACAGACGCAATGAAGAATTATTCTTGAGCAAGAAAGGAAAAGAGTATATAGGTATAAACTTCTTTACAGAAGACAAAGATAAACGCCCGACATAAAAACTCAATATAAGTAAAAAGAAAAATTATCTTTAAAATATTTTTCTCATTTTCGATTTTTTGTGAGGTCAAC
>JAGDQP010039224.1:0-14379 GCA_022664845.1 Lepisma saccharinum | reverse complement strand
TAGGTCGGTCAGAGGGTAATGACCTACTAGAAGATGTGTCATGTCAGACTTATACAACTGAAGCAAATTGTTTGGGTATTAGTCAATGAAAATTATTTCTTTCAAAATTTTCCTTATATTTAAAAATGTTGACATTTCCTATTGTGTCTTTTAGAAGAAGGAGCGGGAGGAGGTACATGGATTCGAAAGATATTTATAATTTTTTTTTAGGATTTAATTTTACAAACTCTTCTTAATTTGCTGTGTAAAGTACCTAAATTGTATGTATGGATCAGAGCTGAAACCGGTCACTGGAGTTAAGCTTGGAATCCGGCCTGACTCAATGACCTGGTTTCGATTCAGAGAAGAAACCATGAGTTTGACTTCTTTCCTTATGACTTCGGACATCTGAACAGTGTTTCTTTCCGAGGTGATCTGGAATAGGGGTGTTACGCCCCAGAGCACGAAGAATATGACGCCAAAAAGTTATTAATAACTGTAAAAAGATATGGATGGAGACTATACATGAAAATAATCTGCTTTGTATATTTTATTCATTTTACGAAGAGATCATTTTAAAAGTTCAACATTTCGATACCTGAACATCAAATTAAAAATTGTTTATAACAGATGAAATAATAGCAATGATTCCGCCAGACCCTACCCCTGTTGGGGTGCCACCCCCAAATCCTCGAGAGCACCCCTCAACGTAATGAAATCACGGTCAAAAACCGATAGGAACCGTTCAACACTCCACACACATCTTCCCAATTTTGACTTCACCCCCCCGCCCTTCCGCCAATGACAATCCTGACGTAATCCCTGCAAAGAGCTAACCAATGGCACTCTTTATCTCGATTTTGACAACATTAGACAAAATCTGTGGTCTTCATATGGAAAAAGTATTATATCCCCGAAAAGAACAAAAATGCCCCTGAAAAGGGAGTGACCCCCCCCCCCTTCTTCGGAAACTTGATTGTGCAAGAATTTGTGGATCTCAGAAATGAAAATATTGATTGATTCAAGATCAGGTCAAATTAATTCGACAGGGTCACCGGGTCAAGGCTGGAACACTGTCGCAATTGGATCAAGATTCGATCACCGGATCGCAGAATTAATCTAGAGTGGTCATTTGGAACAAGAACAGGTTATCAAATCAGCCGTTCACTATGTCCGGGTCACCGGTCACCAAAAGTTACTCGGTTTCAGCTCCAGCGACATTAACATTTTGTCTAGTACTCTACAGGCTAATTCATAAGGCAAATTAGCAATTACTTTCTTTAAAAATAAAAAATAAACATTGGAAAAGGGGGAAAAAGCGACCCGTTTGTAATCTAAGGTGCCCTCCAGATGTCAAAACAGAAGACCTATTTGAATTCAGAAGTAGCGGACAACGGTCTCCAAAGACAGATCATTGATCTGTCCACGCGGTATCTCTTCTGAGCTGTGGTTAAAATGCACACCTTTGATCTCTAGTGATGTCATCTCGATGTCACAGAAGTTGGTCGTGTCGGTGATCCTTTTAAAGTCAAACCGTCCAACGGTTTCTTTTTTTTTCAGATGCTTTTTCTGCACACGACTTTATTGACGGAAAATGGAAATTATACCAAAAAAGAATCTGTGTATATCAGTATGAAAAGCTACGTAAAAGACATGTACGCATCAACACACACACACAAACACACATTGATTTGGATCAGACTACAGCCACTCTTGAGAAACACTTCATTTTTTATTCTTTTATGAGAGGAGTTTTAAGAAGACAGAAAATTTAAGTCGAAAGGGAGATGGAAAACAGACATAACTTTGTCCCTTTCTATGTGCAACTGTATATATATGTGACTGAAAGGACTTGAAAAAAAAAAAAAACGAATGGTTCTTTTATCTGACTGTCTGTGGCCGACACCGACACATTGCTGTTTTGTCCCGTCCAGCGGTCCAGCCGCTTATGGACAGGGGAAAAAAGAAGACAGATCATTGAGATTTTCTTTTGAAATAAAAGGTTCTTCAGCCCGAAAACTTTAACGGCATGCTTATTGCACAGTTTTTCTATTCTCTCTCTCTCTCTCTCTCTCTGTCACTCTTTCTTTTAAAAAATGGATGAAAACCAAATGTATAAGCAGGCAGTGATGTAATTAACTAAAAAGAAACATACAGCCTTGCCCTTGTACAGTAAATAGTAAACCAGTGTTTCCAGAACTACAAATTCTTAAATGGCATTTCTTTTCTCTCTCTCTCTCTCTCTCTCTCTCTCTCTTTTTTTTTTTTTTTGCTTGAGCCATAGATATCCACAAGGCTATAGAGTATAGATTCAATTCAATCCTCTCTCTCTCTCTCTCTTTCTAGAGCCATATTGCGTTAACAATCGATTTGTTTCTTAAAGTTTTTAGCCCCCATTGTTTAGTAGGAAAGGTTATCACCACTGACTGTGAGAAGACAAAACCCGTTGATACCATGCTCTTACACTGCCCATCCTGTTTTGAGTTTTTCCCAGGATCACGAAGAGTGGTAGTTCTTCGAGTGACGCTAAGCAATGAGTCTGTTAGCGGCACTCACATATATACAGCTAATTTCGGATCTAGCAAACTATAGGCCCGATTTTGACGCTTGAAGTTGCATTTGAAAGCCCTTTTACCATGTTAAAAAAAATGGATCGGTAGGACCTCCCTGAGACCTCCTAGGGCGATTTGAAAAAATATATAAGAATTTCACATTTCTGGTGATAGCACTTACCGCAGACCATATAGGCGGCCGAAGCTTGCGGAATCGTAATCTACGCTTCAATACCTTACAAACAGTGTATCACACGTCAACATCAGTGAAGGGGTTCATAAGTTATGTCCTGAAGATACTAAAGCTCCTAATTTATTACAGTCGGTACGGCCGGTAGTAATAGTCAAACTTACATAATGCCGATTCAAAGTCCCCGACAGTAACTATAAGACCACTGGGGCTTGATAAGCTTCATTTTCGAAAAATGTGCTTGTCAAGGGTCATCATTCCTCAGATAATTGAAGAATACAGGACATAAATACCTCAATGGCCTATTGAGGTAATTAAGATAATTATAGTTGTTTTACATACTTTTTGAAGTCTGGCAACATTGTAATACATCATAGGTCAAGCAGAGAGAGGGGAGTGTGTATGAGTTTTCTACCTTCTTTCATGATTTTGGCCTTGCATTGCATTTCATCTAGTTCCCTCAGTGGCAACAAGCATACAAGAGGCTCTTCCAATAACCTAACTACAAGCCTTCGTCTCTTTCTTTTCCCACTCCTGGCCCCTGAGGGTTACGAGAATAAATAAAAAAAGGCAATGAAAGGGAAAAGATAAAAATAAAAAAACAGTGGAAAATGAAACGGAGTGTTTTATAGTAGTAGTAAGACACTTCTCGAAATGATAACCGCCTACCATAAAGAAGAAAATAGAGTCCTCTTGTTTCCTTTTTTCTGTGAGTATAAAGATCTCACTCATAGCCATTTCCTCTTTTGATGTTTTTTTCCCCCCCTTCTCTTGTACAGATTCGAAAATGGAAGATTTAATGAAATATGTTCTTGTTGCGAAGATGTGGATTTATAACTAAACCAAATCTTGTTTTAAAAGCTGATAATCTAGTACTTAGATTCTATGAAAGTTAATATATATTATCGTAGGATACGAACCACGAATGAGTTTGAACACACTACAGTTTGCAGCTGGATTACACGACTTCCCGAAATCCCAGGCAAAAATGTTGGTATTACGTCATTAAAAGGAAATAAGGAACTCTGGATTTATTTTATGGGACCTTGGTTCTTATCACGTTAATCCGAGAGCGTAAGTGCGTGAAAAATAATAATGTTTCATATTAAAATAACAATAATATCATTTGATATTTGTATATAGGAACGCTTATGCTGCCATCTCACGTTCGATTTTTAAAAAAGTATTTAAGGCCTTTACACAACTTTGGCTCAGACCGATCTAGCGTTCGAAATTGTCAGTTTAAATAAACTAATCTTTTTTAAAAAAAATGAAAAAATAGTTCCATAAGAAATTCAAGGAAGATTCAGACCATGGAACAGGACACATTTAGATAGACAGTAAAGACATGTTTAATATTTTAAGCAATGTACAAAGAGTTATTGTTTTCCACACAAGAATATTGTTGCCATGGTAACTGAAAGCAATGTAGCGGTCACACAGGCAGTATTCAATAAAGCACAAATCATTTGAAATAATACTTACCAGTGAATCCTCCTCTCCTTCTCTTGTCTGCAAGTCGAAACAAAAGAAAGAAGAAAATATTTAATTACGGGTTTAATTATTAGTTCGTTTGAAAACCTGAATCACATAGCCAGTTCTTCGCTGGGAGCATTGTTGCCAGTTCCTTATATGAGTATCGGTAACAGAAAGAACGAGATTCTTTTGTTCTAGAGTTTTTTTTCTTTTTGTCCAGTTTTCTTTGTGTTTCAACCCCTCACTCCCCATTTAAACGCGTCCATATTTCCTCCTATTCCCCTATGCTATAACATACATTTAATAATCTCTTCTGTTTTATCTTTTTTTTTTTACTATCTTTCCCATTACCCCTCTACAGCTTTCACATAGGTTCCAGTATCACCCATCCATCCATGTAACCAAACCAATTCTCTTTCTGCTCCCCCAAAAGTCCCAATTCCATTCTCTCCTGCCCCAATTCAACAGACACAATGAGTCAGGGATGACGTAGTGCTGTAGGGGAGGGGGGAAGAGACTCAGGAGAGAACAAAAAACGATCAAAGTTTGGTCTGGAATGTACACACTACCTTTCATTTCTGTCTGTTCTTCATTTCTCCTGTATCTTCCTTACATCTCTCTTTCTCTGTCTCATACACACACACACACACACACATATATTACACATATATAGAACGCAGTCACTTGCACGGAAATACATTGACATTGTGGGCAACAGTTCGCTATAAAGTCAAAAGATTGCTTACCACGCCCACTAATTCTCTTTCTGTTTATTACTCGTGTTCCTAGACGGTTTCCCCCTTTACAAGATCTTGACGAGGCTTTCTGACAGTGCTGCCAACTTTGTAACGTCCATTTTTACTGATCCCAGCCTAAGGTTTACTTTGTCTCATACAGGAAGGTTTATCACGCACTGTGACAGTGCAGTTACACATACCACAGATAATAATAATAAAACAAATAACATTTTGTAGTAGCGTTTCTCCCTTGATTTGTCAAGTCTTTTTGTACCTGTGCAAAAACAAATTATGTTATATGAAGCCAAAACGAAGAGAAAGTTGATAACCTTCGAAATGTGGACTTAGAGAAAAACAGCTGAAAACAATAGATGAGAGACCAATAATACTAGAGAAAATGAAGACGTAGATAATAAACTGTTTAAGGCATTGACTGCGTAGAGATTTAACCAAAAGAAGCAGCAGAAGTTGTGGTTGAAGGAAAAAGAGGAAACGGAAGAAGATGAATCCAACCCCTTGACAGTATTAAGGAAGATGTGTATCCTAACACAAAAAGAGAAGCGAGAAATCAGGATGAATTGAGAGGGTCTAACATACCTTTGAAGGATCTGTCGCTTTCAACTGACCATAATGATGATATAGAAATATCTTTCCTATTTCTTTTAGTAGCTAAATTTTTGCTATAGACAAAAAACACTCACCATAAAGTACTATATGTTCGTGCCAATAGTACAAGTACTAAAACGCATGCGGATAGTCCTGTTGATTTATGAATGGGTCTATCACTTCTGCGACTATCCGATAACACGATGTACTAACTTTCCTGTTCTGAGTAATCAATGCTGGGCACACTGAGAATAGATTTGAAACCTTCCTAGAATGGCTTCCATGATTCAGATTTTTATAATTTATAAAGTAAGATTTTATGTGCAATAAAGGTATTGACTGCTTCCACATTCATTTCTCTCTCCGGAAACTGTGGTTGCAATGAGATGTCATTTGTCTGCTTTAAAGCTCAGAGCTTGTTGGTCTACAGTCCACAAATAGAAGTTAAAATTAATAAATAGGTCGTAGTAAATAGAAAGACAAGCTAGATTGGTCACATCCTAAGAACGGACTGTCTACACAGGGACAATATTGACGACAAAGCTTATTTGGTAGAGCGTTTGCTTTGCAAGGATATTAGAGGTTCTGGATTCGAGACTAGCAGCTGACCATCCTCACTGTGTTTTTTCTAGGCTTTTCCTCAGTCACAGCAGCAAATGTCGGGGTGATACCTTCAAGTAAGGCTCTGGACGATTGATTTTCACAATATCCTATCCCAGTCTGAGCCATAGATGCCAAAAGGTCATAAAACTCATAATACAATTCAATTCAATTGAAGGAGAGAGCAGATGAAGGTGGAAGAGCATGAGAGGTATAGTTGGAGACGAAAGCCCTGACCTAGAACGAAACCACCAAAGAAGTTCAAGAAGAAAATTGCAACAAATGGTAGATATTTTTCTTAGTGTACAGACATTTTCCACCTGGACAGACTGGGATTGAATTATGGGCACAAAGGTTGATGGTTTAATGGTAAAACATTCACCTGGCAAATTGAAGACTGTAATTTAATTCTTATTAAGTAGTTACTGTGGGTCGCAGTGGCTCAGTGCTAGAGCGGCTCTAAGTCAATCGGCGCTCTGTTCCAATTTTTTTATGCACTCTCATAAATAGTAATTTGATTTTCCAACTTATACAATACACTCGCGCCCGAAAAGTTTGGCACCCCCCCCCCCAAAAATTGTGGCGCTCTGTTCTCAGGAACAGTTTGAACACCCCTCGAGCCGGCTCAGCCTACCTCTTCTGCGTGAGGTCCTCGGTTCGATCACGGACATTCTCCAATTCTTCCATTATCATTTATTCGCCTGAGCCAAAGTTACCTAAATATCTTAAATAAAATTCAAATTCTTGTAGTTACTGAGATAGATCAGTAGATTAGCACTTGTTCAGGTAAGTGTGAGACGTAGTTTGGATTTGTGTTAGTCATAGCTCGATGATTACATAAAAATAACATAAACTACCACACAAGCATTCAGGAAGTAGTTTCCAAAATTTAATGTGACGGGTACAGAGAAAGAACAATCAAAGTCCATTTTTGAAAGTTGCGAGAAAACACACATTTTAAGCAGTAAGCACTCGAATTTAAATTTATTTTTGGCCCTCTGGCACATTATCGTCCTACGTCAAAGTGCCTAAAGACCAAAAAGAAATTGAAATGACAGTGCTTACACCTTAAAATGTGTGTTTTCTCACAACTTTAAAATTTTCGAAAATGGACTTTGATTGTTTCTTCTGTGTACTCTTCATGGACTTTACACTAACTCAGAAAAATGTTAACAATTTTCTTTGAGGACCTAGATTTAGGAAAATTTATCACACACTTGCAACACTGGTGTTTCTCGTATTCCGTGATCTGCAGTTGAAACATTGGGAATAATTTTCCTTCACTAGCATATCACCTCTATTCCCCTTCCTTTAAAAAAAGGAGAAAACTCGGAAATGTTTTGATTTCTTCTTCTTCTTCATTTTCCTTATATCTGTTGTAGCGGAACAGAAATCTTTGCGTGCTTACGGCGTGTATATGCCTGTTTTCTCAACAAAAAAAATGAAAATCCCCCCTACTTTCATTCCTATTGCTCCGTACTACCATATATAAAACATTCCTCCTCTTCCTTCGTGTATCTTTCATGTAACCCTATTTTGCTCGCACAATCAGCTGAGCTGAGACGAGGGTTTGGGGGAAATGAAAAATAAAATCTACTCCCTCCCCCTTTCCCCTTGTACCGCAACCTCTTTTACCACTTCAAGATTGAGTAGCTGTTGTTTTCATTCCGTTTTCTGGCATAACCACAAAACAAGAGGGAAAATTACACGCTTGTAATTTTGAAGACCGGATATATTTTGGTCATATGAATGCTTTGATATTTGTAATTTCATGTTGCATATAACGCTGAATTACAGTTGAATATATTTTTTTATTATTATTGTTGTTGTAACTAATATAAACTGTTGTTAAAGAGTTTGAATTCGTGTGAACATTTCAACTTTACTTGCGTGACGATTTAACTCCCCTCTCTCTCTCTCTCTCTCTCTCTCTCTAAAAAAAAAAGTTTTACTCATTGGGATTCGAACACCTATACCTTGAATGTAAGAAACAGTTCATGTTTCTTTCTTTAACATCACAAAACAAAGGCACTAACGGACAATGTGTCAGATTATACTTGAGTGTGAAGGAGACCTGTCAATAAAATCAAGTCATAATTAAAAATATCTTAGAGCAAGTAAGCTTTTAGTGTCCCTCCTGTGGATGCGCCACGTCAAAAAAACTAACCGGTTGTAATGATATAGAAAATTAAGCCATGGCAACGAAATTTCTTTTCGATTGAAGATTGCAGAAAATTTGTCCGTTTCCTCTTTTACTGGTCAATTTTTCAGTTTTTTAAAATCTTTTTATCACTTCCTTATTTTCCGGGAAAACTTATTTCCCCACTTCTTGAAATTTGATGGTCGTACCTAGTTGTTGAATTTATTTATGACCTTTAAGCATCTCAGGCTCAGGCCGGGATAGAGTAGGGGTTGGAAGGTAGTTGGCCAGGGCCAAGTTAGTAGGTACTACATGCCGGCATTTGCCTGGTTTGACTGAGGAAGAACCCTGGAAAACCTCAATCAGGATGGACGATCTTTGGGATCGTTCCCAGGATTTTCTGAATACTAAGCCAACGCTCTACCAAATCGTTACGGCCGCTCGGTGGACATCTCTAATGTAGAAGGGTGATGCAGTACGTAACGTAACAAGACAGTAACATACTCTTCATTATAAGTATCATAGTAAAATCTATTTCTACTGCCTTCGTAATGTCAGACAATTTCCAAATCTAATCACTTTCTTTATTTTTTCGAAGAAAATTCATTTCTGGATTTTCCCGGGGAAAATCCCCCCCTTTTTTTTTTCGAAAATTTAATTTCTGACTTTCGATTTCTGGATTTCCAACAAGTCATCGCTGGCCCGCCCCCTGCCACAAAAACTGGACTGTGGATGGGCACGAGCCTCAATATATATATTTTTTTTACCTCCAACACACACACACGCGCAGAATTTTAGTAGGACCAAGAAAAATATTATAGTTTACAGGTCCTGGGTCTTCGCTACTTTGGAAACAAGTCGATTTCAAATATACATTTGAAATCTTGTGAAGATTTTTTTTTTATAACCTTATTTACTGGCACGAGAAATTATTTGATTACAGTATGTGATGATGTGTTATGTATGTGTGGATGTTGACCATATCTGTGGCCGATGTAATGTTTATACTTTGAGATTACAGATGTCAATTTTCAGTAACAACACTCTTCGTAGCAGTAAGTTGGTCAGAACTACAAAGAAAAGTCTGAAGATAATTCAAATCTATTTTGCTTTGTAGATATTTCTGACAGTGTATGAATCACTGGAATCTTTTGAGAGAAAAATCTTTTGAAGCTGACAGTTACAGTGTATAGCCGCACACACACATATAAAGAAAATCTTCCGTATATCTTATTTCTATAAAGAAAACAAGCATTCAACTAATATATTTTGGCTACTAAGAAAAAGAAAAACTATTCAAGATGGCGCTGAACACAAAAGGGCAAGAGAATAGTAGACAGTTGAAGGAAGATGGCGCGAAGAGGAAGGGGGGATATGGTGTAAGGTTCTCTGTCCATAGATCATTTTTATTACACGTACGAATTGGATACATTTTTGTTCTCGCCCCGTTTTTCGTTTATCTTTCCTTAGAATAGAAAAGAAATGTGTAAAAGAATAAGGCGAAAGAGAGAATGAGATAAAATATGTGGAAAGGTCAAAGGAACCCATAGAAGAAAACAAATTACTTCTTTCTTTCCTTTGTAAATAGAAAATTTTCTATGGCCCTTTTCGTGCCCTAAATATGATTTTTTTTTTATTATTATCTCTGTCCCTTTTTCTCTATGTATTTTCATTAACAGATATCTATTTATAAAAGCAAGGAAGAAGCAATTATTTTTCCCTTTCTGCCTTTTGTTCCTAAATACGAAATTGGGTTAATATATTTTCTCTATAATTAGTAACTTAGACATAGAAATATACGATGTATATTGTTGGAGGTAGGAAACGTCTTGTATACAGAAAAGAAACAAAATAGTTATCTTTGCTGAAGAGCAACAATTCATCATCATCAGTCATCACTATTATAATCATCATTGCCCTTTCAGTAGCGCTAGGTCCTTCTAAACAGAATTTAGTGTTCTCCCTTTTTCCAGGTTTTGCTATCTCTTTTTTTTTTCTTCTTTTGTCTCAGCTCACGGTGAGATTTTTCTTTCAGATTACTATCAAATTTCTCTATTTACTGCCTTCCCTTGTGGGTGAGTGGTAGCACTTGCTGTCTGGTAATAAAAGGGTCCCGGACTCGATTCCCAATGGGGACACAAGTGGTTCGGAGCCCACGTTAAACTGTAGGTTCCGTTCTTAAGACGTAATCTTCATCCGATGTAAGGTAATGGTAAACCACCATCGGTTCACCTTGCCCAGGGATCTTTGGGCATAACACCCAACATCAGCATTACCTTCAATTCCATCCCTCAACAGTCATAAGTAACATAGTCGCTTTCGTCTAGTCTTCTGTTGTGATATACACACGATGTTACACAAGAAGAAAATAACGGGAGTGTGTAACAGAACAGAAACAAAATTCTAACACACTAACATAAGTTTGCATAAAGTTTTGAAATAAAACATTGAGCGGCCATAAATCGAGTGAGGAAAGCAAAAAGGAGAAAAAAGGAAAATAATTTGTTATGGGCAAATTGAAAATTACAAAATAAAAAGCATGTAAAGAAAAATAGTGAATCGAAGACAGCAATTGTTAACCCTGAGAATGCATTGCCGAGCCCTTATACTTTATAAAATAAGTCTCATACATCAACTTGTTTGTTTCAATTATACATCTATTGCTCAGGCCATGATAGAGTAGGGGAAAGGATACGGGAAGAATTCGACCACGGTCTAAGTTGAAGATATCATCCCGGCATTTTTCTAGCGTGAGAGGAAAAATCTTGGAAAATCCTCAGTCAGGATGGTTGGTCGCTAGTATCAAACCCAGGACCTCCTGGATGCGAAGCCAACGCTCTACCAATTGGCTATAGCTTCTTTCCTGGTGTGTTAATGTCTCATTAGAACTTCCTATTATTACTTCAAGAAGCTAAGAGAAAGAAAAAAAAAACTAAGAATAAAAATGATGCGATTTCATTTTGAAGTGTTTGCGCTTATGTGTTTCCGTTCCGAAAATAACGTTCATCTGTTTGCAAAGTTTACCTAGCAACCTACGCAAAAAGCTCTTCTTATGTTTTATTTCTGACATGTTAAATTAGTGCTTCCAGTCCACACACACACACACTGCATGTGGATCAACTTCCTTGTTCATTAAACAACACACTATGCGCGAGTCTGCAGTTCTCAGGATGAGATCTGTATATGTGAAAAATTAAACTTGTGATATTTATTCAATTTTTTTCTTTAAATATAGGCCCCTACCTAATTACGTTGCAAATTTTTTTGTAAAAAAGGATTAAACACAGGGTTTGATCTGTCTATATATATGCAGTTGACTGTAATGTTCCTGGTCGACGGATCCAACATGGAAAATAAGAACCGAAAAGACTTTCTACAAAGAGAAAATATCTATTTATCTATCGTAAATAGTGTTCAGCAAAAGAGTTGAGAAGGGCCTCAATTTCACAACCAAGAGTCCTCATTAACCCCACCTTCTCTTCTGAAAAATCAGTTCTATTCTCACACTGTGTGTATATATTTTTTTAAAAGCATATCTCATAAACGGAAGTTAGAAAAGTAGAGATAGATAAAGTCTAGTAGAATGAAGTTTTGAGATATCAACCTGTCACGCATACATTATTATTAATATTATTTATAGAAACCCACATGACACTCCCTCTTTCTGTACAAACAGCCAATTTTTTTATATATGCTAGTCTTTGATATACCTATATTGTTTTGAACATACAAGCACATGGTAACCTCCCCTCCCCGCAAATAAAAGAGAGAAAAAAAAATAGACGCGAAAAGCACATGTGAACAAACATTGGCAAAAACCATTTCGTCTATACATATGTTTTCTTTTCATAACTATTAATAGTTACTTTAAAAACAGAGAAAATGGATGCTTTTTCTTGTTCAAAATGTAAAGGATATAAAGATGTTTGAAGGAGTTTATAAGCGTGGGGCGGTGAAGAAGGCTCCACTGAAAAGAATTTTGTTTGTAAGGATTTATGTAAAGAAATATGATGACTTTTGAAAATTCCTAAAGACCTGTCGTTAGAGTTTAAGATGTTTTCTTTTTTATATGTTTACATTTAGTTCTAAAATTAGAAATTACAATCTCGTTCTCTTTTTTATATAAGTGCGTTGTTTTCTCCTGTAAACCTGGATTTGGGGTATTGTATTTATAGGTTATGTCCTGAAAATACGTGTGGATTATATGGGTGTATGTGTAGATATGATTATGGGTCATCTGATGCAGTTCTAAACATATATCATCAACAGGATAATAATCCCATCCGCCATAGTGTAATGGCTATGCTAGGCATTTCATATTGGCACCGAAGCACGCAAGTTTGAGTCCCACTGCTGCCAATTTTGGCTAAGGTTTTCGCGAGCTTTTCTCCATGTTATCAGTAAATACAGTACCTAGTGAAATACCATGACCACTACCTTTCTTTTTCCCCTCCTCAGATACGTGTTGGCCCAGGACCCAAATAATGACTAGATCGTGCAATTTTCGGATTTCCTAATTAAAGATCTGAATTGCAAAACATCCCAAGTCCACTTATTTTTTGTATTTTCATTTTTGTGTTCGTCGGCATCTATGTTCCAAGGGCTATCCACTGGCATAATGAAACATTCTAGTTCCAACTAAAAAACCTTTTATTTTAACAAAAAATAATCTCAGCTGTGTAGAATAATATCCCAAGTCCTTGGACTGTTTTATGTTTCTCCTGAAAAAAAAAAAAATAAAAAAAAAATACTCCGGTGGACTTCGGATGTTTTGCAATCCAGGTCATCAATTGGAAATTATCAAGGACTTTGAGTGTCCATGAAAGTTAACGAGTTTAAAACGATATGGTATAATTAAAAAATATCGACTCTATTCCGTGAAAAAAAAAAAAAAAAATTGGCTGCTTTGGTGTTCAGGACGTGTTACTAATATGTAGCAGAAGTGTATCATTTTTAATGTAGTTTTTAACTATGCTTGCTCAAGTAGTGTTTCACTTCCATTTTTCTCAAATACTACTTGGCACGAATTATGCTCTCGATATGTCTTAATTAGGGGCAGGTAGAACTGGATTCTGAATCGGTTCTTGGTACCCGGGACAAAGATCCGAATTCTCAGTTCCAAAATCGAGATCCATAGGGTTCCGGCGAATACGATGATGATGCTAACTCCCGTCGTCTGATTTAAGATGTTTCTACGCAGAGCGTAGGGTTTTTGACCACGGGAGCTGAACCTAACCCTTGTTTAACCTTGGAGAAGATATTTTTCTTCCAATTTCTATCAGAATTAACACTCCGAATAAATTCCACATAATCATAACAAAATCCCGTAGTATATAGAAAGCTTTTTATTGGGTTTTATTATACATTATTCTATTATTCTTTTGGTCAGTATGACCTGGGTTTGAGGTACATAAACGTAATTCCATATTTTATCTTCGCGCAGCTAAGAACAAAAGTAAGTAAGAGGAGGACTGTTTAATAATTAACCATTCTTTACATAAAGATTTGATTACATTAATTAAATAAACTATTTTAAATACAAAACTCAAAATGATTAAAAACATGTATTATGTTTCTCCGTCTGAAGTTCAAAATAATTTACTATTGCCCTCTAACGTACAGAAAAGCAACAAAACAACTACTACAGCAAAGCTATTACGATTTTTCAGTTTCTCTGAACGTTGAGAAAGCACAAAAAGTGATCAACGTGTAAAAGTGTATTCGAACTGTATGATATGTGTTCTAATATACAATGCAGATTGAGAAGGATTTTAACTTACACCGCTTGGTCTAGTGCTGATTAAAAGTTTATGATTTTCGTTAGTACATCGCGGAGGCTGCAATTCCAGTACGAATAACTTTTTTTTTTAAATAAGGATTTTTTAAAATCTTAAATCTATTTTTTTTAATTTTTATTTACTTTTTAATATTATTTAAAATTTAGTTTTAATTAATAACATTCATTTATTTTATAATGAATACCGTTTTTTCATTTCTTAAAAGAAAAAAAAAATGTACTTCTTAAACATATCACGTCACATTGACATATGTCACGTAATGGATACTATCCTCGTTTCCCAGTTCTACCTGCTAATTATG